>JAMKCH010033669.1:0-68930 GCA_023653785.1 Ophioderma brevispina
TGGCTGTCCAGCTAAAGGTTGCGAAAAAGAGAGATGAAAGCCTGATCTGACAGAACATTTACTCCATTACTGGTATCATGTCGTACAGCCGTTGTGTAGTAGTAGTGGTAGCCGAGGTCTGGTACAACATTTACTACTCTATTACTGCATCCTACAAGGTGGTCCCCCAGAAATGATTATTACCCATCGATACCCAAAATGTTTTAATTTTTTTCCATAAAAATCAATACACATTAGGTAGCTGGTCATGTCCAACTTCAATATACTGTAACCTTTCATAGAATTTGAATCGTGAAAATCGGACTAACCAAAGTGAAAATACACTCCATTGTGTAGAGGTGCTGATTCATCCTTTGGGCAAGTGAAAAAAAATCATGTGTGTGTTATCCCATCCCTCGACTTAGCCAAGCCTTTTTTGCATCACATTATCCTCTTTTGGAAATCTCTTATTAAGCACATTGATACTTTTGATTTTGGTACTAATAAATAGCTCGTTCCATTCTCTTCCCTTGATACCAAGGATAAGTACCCACACAGCCCCATTTATGGCATCACAGTGACGTCATAAAGCCATTAGGCAGCCAAATCATTGTTCAATTTCAGAAACCCAAGTGCCAACAATAGCAAATTCCATTTTGCAAACACCAAAATATTAGGACTATCAGATTTTCAAGCTGGTTTTGGCTCTAAATCAATGCAAAGGCAACTTTTATATACATACAGAGGTTTTAAGTGCTTTACTCTGCAGAAAAAAGTACCAAGAGAATAGCCGACTTCTTGTGTGGCAACCACCGAGCTTTACTGTCCCTACGCGGTTATGACATCATTTTTTGGCGTCGTAAACTGTGCATATTAGTACTCATCATTAGTACTCATTTTGGTCGAAGGGAAAAGGGGACCCACAGCTCTGCCATTGGTACCACAATCACACGTTTTGAATGTTTAATACATTCCCGAAGGGACTAACGCATGTTGTAAAAAAGCTTGCAAGGAAGAGGTAAAAGTCACATACATTTTTTTTTCACTTAGCCCAGAGGATATCAGCACCTCTAAACACATTTAGTGTATTTTCACTTGTTCGTCCTATTTTTCACGATTCAAAAATTCTTATGAAAGGTTACAGTATAATAAAGTTGGATATTAAACCACCTTACCTCATGTTATTGATTTTCTATTGAAAAAAATAAACATTTTGGGTTAATCGATGGGGTCTAATCATTCTGGTACAAACCCCTTTAGTAGTGGGAGTATTTTTTCTGCGGCTGCGTCAGCTCGTCGGCAAGAAATGTTTTACAATGACAGTATACTTTTACATTATTATTACCAGTATTTTCGAAGTACACAGACTGCGCTTGTACCAATCCCTCGGCAACAAAGGCAATGTCAAATCAATCAATTTTGGACAGCGAAGAATTCGGCACTGCCAAATCTGGGCTCTGTGAAAGAGAGGAAAATTGTGACAAGAAGTTCATATATCTTGTTCTTCTGTTTGGAGCACTGGCATTTTGTCGGTTTCAGGACAATGCACCTATAAATCTGATTGCTTTAGGGTAAGAAGCCATATTAATTCCAATATGTAAACGTCATTGCTTATGTATTCAGTGAACACCACGGACCAGAAATAGCCTATACATGCAAACTTCAGGAGGTTAGTGCAATAATATCATTGGTTCAAGAATTTGGTATTACCAAAAATGATTACGTAGTTTCAAACATTAAATAATATATAGTTCTCACTTATGTAACATTTCTGTTGAGTGCGCTTAATATAAATTACAGCAAATATTAGCACATTTTTTTGAAGAGCGCCCCAATTTTTTTTAAAAAAAAATTGAGATTTTTACACGGTTGCATTGGTAACTGGCTAGTAAACTATACATGTGAATGGTTAAGCTCGAAAATGTCTGTGTGTCACAAACGAAAGAATTTTGTAATTAGAATAATTATTATCGGGGATCCCGATAATAATTCAACGGCTGCTGGAAACGGCCTTCCAATTGGAAATAGCCGGGAAATAACGCCATGTACGTGTCTACGCTCATCCATTAGTTGTTTTATTGGTTCAGGCAAGTCAAATTCAGAGGTTATCTTCTCGAGGTGGCACTATTTCATCATGGACGGACATAAACGTAGCATTTCCAGCTCTGCCGTTAAGTCCAATCTGGGATCCCAATTCTAATTACAAAATCGCTTATTTTATGATAAATACGCATTTCTTAGCATTCTCGTTCGCAGGTATAGTTTCCTTGACAATTACCAACATAACTGTGCCAAATATCAACTTTTGAAAATTGGGGCGCTCTTCAAAAATGTGCCATTATTGCTTTAAGGGCACATGTTGTCCAGTGGATACAACGACCACCTTATGACCCAAAGGTCATGGGTTTGAGTCCCGCTGAGGCCAATGTGTGGTGACACTTGGGCAAGGCCTTTACATCGCTTTCCTCTCTAGCAGGGGACTGTAGTGAAAGTGTGTGCGCTTCCGGATAAAATTGTGAATTTTTGCACACAAGTACTTTAGGCATTGATAATCCATAAAATTGATGCAAGCACTTGCCAACCCCCCTTAATGGCCCCCAGCTTGGGTTTCAAGGTTATACAGGGGTCAAAAATTTTAAATGTTCCGAATGTGTTAAAGGCACACCATGGTGTCTGTCTGGTTACAAGGATTCCAAAAAAGGTATAGTTTACACTATCTGTGGCTTATAGTTCCGGAGTTATGGGGTAAAAACTGTAAAAATGGTGAAAAAGTCAATTTTGGTGTGTACATGGGTCGAAAGTTAAAAGTTGCTTTGATTCAGTTAATATGTGGTGCAAATTGGTTTCCTTAGCTTAAAGGATTGAAATAGGGAATAGTTTGCCTTATTTGTTATGCTTAGTTTTCACGTTATCCAACAAAATAGGTCACAGGTGAATGGAATCCAATAGCTGCAAATAGCTGTTGACTTTATTCGCCATTTTGGTTAATAACCAGACACATAAGATAGTCAAAACTATTCCTATATTTCGTTCTATGAGCTAAACCAACAATTTGAACCACGTTTTACTAAAATTGGAGCAACATTTAATTTTTGACCCCTGTACAAACCAAAATTGACTTTTTTTACCATTTTTGCAGTTTTTACCCCATAATTCCTAAACTATAAGTCACAGGTAGTACAAACCATACCTTTTTGGAATCCTTGTAACCCGACAGACATCATGGTGTGCTTTTCAACACAATCGGAACATTTAAAAAAAAACCCTGTGTAACCTTGAAATCCAAGCTGGGGTCATGAAGGGGGTGTGGCAAGTGCTTCCACAAATTTTTTTGATGATCACTGTATTATACAGTAATTGTGTACCAAAATTCACAAATTTTATCCAGATTTGCACACTCACAAAAGATCTGTGCACTACAGTCCCTCACTACTCAGGTGCTAAATGGGGATCTGTTAGGAATAATCCATTGAGCGCCGCCCAAAGGTATAAGTATTCCTTGGGCATTTGTAAGGCAGCTGACATATTGTAGTGGCAGCGGAATAAATATAAAGCGCTTTGATACATTGTGAAAGGCGCTATATAAATGTCGACATTTATTTTATTATTTTAAATCTAAAAAAACTAAATTTCAAAGTTTATGTTTCCCAAGAAAACAATAAAATAAAATTGAACTTTTCCAGACAAATTTCAACATATTTTATAATGGTAGATTATTGTCTACCCTTTGTCTGGACAAGTTTAGGCAATTGTCTACTATTATGTAGATTTAATTTTGCTTTTTTGGAAAAAAATAAACTTTTAAGGTTTATTTTGTTTTCTTGGAAAGAGAGATAATAAACTTTACAGATTTATTTTATTGTTGTATATTTTAAAGGTGAGATCCGATCAAGGTCCGATAATTCTGTGATGATTTCTCCATCACATGGAAACATATTTATTATATTATTATTAACAATTGCACATCGCGGCCAAACGGCAGAATTGAATACAATTTACAATATAATCCATCATAAAACAGTAAAAAAACAGGAATGTATTCAAACTAGTGTAAAAGAAGCCAATCCCTATCAAACCAACAATTGTTACACTGAAACACTAAAAGGCAGCAACATAGGCCTAGAATACCACACACACACTCGCGCGCGCGCGCGCACACACACACACACACACATACACAAACCCACATACTTCAAGACAAAAACATATCACCAAAACATCCGATTACTTTAAGCTAAATCGGTAAAGCCGTTTGCATAGTAGAAGCAAAAAAAATGTGCACTAAAGTGGCCCATAAGAGAGTATATAAGTGGTATACCCACAATTGGAGACTTTTTTGTTCATAAAATCAAACGAACCATTTCCTGGGCCTAAAATCTCACTGGGGTGATGAGAAAAATATGAACTTTCTTCTAATATCAAATTCTCAATTTGGATGGAGTAAAGTGGGTGACGAGGTTGTTGATCGGGTTGTGTCACCTACCTTCAAGGTGTTAAATGTCTTTTACTTGGTATAATCTTCTTCAGTAACAATTCCTATTCAGATTTTCACCAGAAAGTGATGATGATGATGAGGATGAGGTTGAGGATGATGAGGAGGATGATGAGGAGGAGGAGGAAGAGGAGGAGGATGATGATGGATGATATGGATCATGATGGATGATATGGATCATGATTGATGATATGGATCATGATGGATGATATGGATCATGATGGATGATATGGATCGTGATGGATGATATGGATCATGAAAGATGATATGGATCATGATTGATGATATGGATCATGATGGATGATATGGATCATGATGGATGATATGGATCATGATGGATGATATGGATCATGATTGATGATATGGATCATGATGGATGATATGGATCGTGATGGATGATATGGATCGTGATAGATGATATGGATCGTGATAGATGATATGGATCATGATAGATGATATGGATCATGATGGATGATATGGATATGATGGATGATATGGATCATGATGGATGATATGGATCGTGATGGATGATATGGATCGTGATGGATGATATGGATCGTGATGGATATATGGATCGTGATGGATGATAGGATCGTGATGGATGATATGGATCGTGATGGATGATATGGATCATGATGGATGATATGATCATGATGGATATATGGATCGTGATGGATGATATGGATCATGATGGATGATAGGATCATGATGGATGATATGGATCATGATGGAGGATATGGATCATGATGGATGATATGGATCATGATGGATGATATGGATCATGATGATGATATGGATCATGATGGATGAGATGGATCATGATGGATGAGATGGATGATGATGGATCATGATGATGGAGAAGGATGGGGGATGACGGAGGATGATGAATGATGATCCTCCATCCTAAGAAACGACTCCCTTGCACCAAGATCTGTATCAAAGAAAACTTGTTTGTGATATATTTAGTAAAACAATGAACAACGAAACCTTCTTTTTTAGTATCATGGTTCAATTTGGTTCAAAGAACCATATGGTTATATTGATTTATCAGAGAGTAATAGAAAATCGCAAATGACTGGTGTGAATCTATTCTTGACCCTGACTGGTAATCAATAGTTTCACAAATGATGTCACTGGTAGTGTATTATTTTTTCTGGCCCTGTTTATTGCAATGGAATGTCCCACAAAGATTTGGAGTAGATTTATCATTTCATTTCCTGGGTCCTTCAACTGTGCAATGTACAGGAGATAAAAAGAAATATCTAGATGGAAATAGCTATAAGGGTTTTTATATTAATTTTGATTTTTACTTTCATTTTCAGAAATTCGGAAGATGAAATTCGAACGACCGTTTATGGACTAAGCAGTTTTGTCTACACTATATTTGGTAAATTGAAACAATGATGAATGTTTATAGACATTTATAATACTTGATATGTCCTTAAAAAAGTATTGATCGTAATGGTGGGTTCATACTTTATCGGCGTGCAGACGTCTGCCGACGCTAGTCTTTTAAAGGTGGGCTCATACTTTATCGGCAGACGTCTTTGTGCGCGGGATGCATGAACATATGCGTTGCGTAAAACGCATGTTTGAGAGGCTAGCGTCTGCAGACGTCTGTCGATGAAATATGAACCCACCATAAGTAAGCTTTGCATATACGCGTTGCATAAAAAGTATGCTTAAGACGTCTGCCAATAGTATGAACCCACCTCAAGACGAAAAGTATTTAAACAGGTGTCGCAGGAGATATAGTCCTCCGGGCTCACAGTCCGACTACAATGGTGAACAATACGTGGATCCTGGGTTTCCTACCGGAAATCATTTTTTACCGAAATTCCTATCCCACAATGCACCAACGATGTACGAGTAGATAAAATAAATAGCGCATATATATTCTATGGTTGTTTGTGTCATACGGTCATTTTTCTGTCATAACTATGCGAAAACCGTTTGCTGTACATAAATTTTACCAGTAACGAGTACTCTTTGATTGCCTTGTAATTTTTGCGCCACAAAATGTGCGAGTAGTTTAAAGGAGGCGCGCTAAACCGCGAGCGTGCATGGAGTGATGCATATCTACTCGTATATCGTTGGTGCATTGTGGGATAGGAATTTCGGTAAAAAATGATTTCCGGTAGGAAACCCAGGATCCACGTATAGGGCAATCGACTCATTTGACTCTTCACGCAACATTAGTTTCACGCTTTATTCCGTTGTCGCGTCGTCTATGGAGCCCAGACTATGAATCCTGCCGGACTATATCTTCTTTTACACCGGCAAATGATGTATTATGCGAGATATTTCAACTGTTGACGGTTTAAAAACACTGGTAGTGCAATTCAACGGTAGACCCATGAGATCTTGCAAATGTTTTCGTGGTTCCTAGGCAATATTGACCTGCTAATTTCAAATTTTGATAATGCCATCTTGTCATCCTTGAGCATTTTGAGATAGGTAAGGGGTAAATTAGCAGGGGTAAAATTGATAAATGTCTCATGAGCGGGTTAAAAGGTGTATACATCTATAAACTATATTTTTCTACTTACTAAAAAACCAGAAGAACCAGTAAGACCTGAAATATTATTGACAAATTTACCTTTTCCCTCTGGTGACGTCACTGAATGGCGATAGCGACATGGACTATAAAGGAGTTATGACCAAAATAACCTGGCTGCAGTAAGGAAAAAATCTTAGGGTGGACTATTTTCTTGCATGATATCTGAAAAAACTTGCCTTAAAATGGTGCAAAGTGGTGCAATTTCATGATTGAAATGTTAGACCAGTGTAGACTGGTATGTTTTCTCCAAGTAAATGGCATTTGGACAGTAAATTTGGGAATTATCTCGCGCTCAACGATTTTACATCGATTTGCCCACTATTAGGCACCCGACTTTACAGCATCTCGTGCTGGACGTTTAGATATTGTTATAGTAGCTTCTATTTTGTGTGTAAAAATATTATATTATTTTGTTTCTCTATTTTACTTGAGTAATTTCTCACGGGGAAAAAGTACTTTGTTTATCATGGAGGGGAAAATGGAATTCTCCTAGTGCTTTTCAAGATTGCAAAATAGGTAGTTTCTCATGTCTTAAATGTAATGTGATGCAATGCACATGTCATTTATGTCAGACCCAATTGGACAGTGTTAGGCTATGTTTATGCATGATGATTCTGTAAATCTATTTTAGGTATTGTGAAATACTAGGTATGAAATACTCTATATAAGGAGTTGGAAGGTTAAAAACTTGGCCAGCAGAATTTATCTCCAGAGATGGTAGATTGGTGCAGTACGAGTGCTGACATTATGGATACCACAATCACTATGAGCTAGTAAAATCTCAATTCCCTTGGCACAGTTCAGTAGCTTTCATTCACCAATGTATTTAGAAAATACACCCCCTGGTTTTTGGGTATGATATATGATACCCAGATCACACAAGGTCAATCATGTGAATGTATGTACAATTACAACCCACTGAACTTTGTCCTTGGTGGATGAGCATATTGAAACTCATAGTGAATATCTTGAAAGCTGAACTGTCTGCTGACATTTCTTCACGCTAAAAGCTTCAGTTTCTGGAATAAAAAGTATTGCAGTTTGTTGTCCTAAAATTAGACATTTGCGACAGACAGACTCAAGATGGTATCATTTAGATTACTGCAGAATATTACTGCAGAATATTACTGCAGAATATTAGGCCATGTTAGGAGCGTCCGTATCATGGATAGACGCGGCCCTGGATCAGCTTACTCAGTTGAATAAATCCTGACACCACCACAAGCCATTACCAATGACTTGTGGAGACGCTAAGAAGACTGCAGAAAATTAGTGTCGTCGAGGGACAAACCCGTCGCCTTGCACTGCTGGACAGAAATATCTTCAAGACTAAGAAGATTCCCATGGATTTTATTTCCCATGGATTTAAATGACTTTGCATGCTGTCACTTTGGTGTCTTCACTGTGAGGACATATCCGCAATTCTGGACATCAGTCGTCACATCTGAGTGGACTTGTTAGACTGTAAAATGTAAACATTGCGCGTATCATTATTGAATTATAAGATTCCACACCACTAAATAGATCTGGTCTGACACCCTCTGGCCGAAAAGTGTTTGGAAAAAAGGTAAAAAAAAAGTGACACGTCTAAGTTAAAATTGAAAAATAGTCGAAACTGGAACATCCTGGGCCATATTTTAAGTTAGAAATTATTTTAAAGATAAAATCAGCACAATATCAAGACAAAAAGGTGTGTGAGGCTTACTACTGAGTAATTACAGTACTAATTTTACACTCATCCCATAGGAATATTATGACTAGAAGCCACAGTTTCAGAGGGGATCGGAACTTATCGTTGTCTTCATGCTTCAGTAGCTCGAAAACTCCGTGGTCAACTTATGGATTCTTGCTGAATGGGATGCAGAGGTCTAGCAGTCCAAGGTAATGCATAATTTAAGCAACTGAGTCGCTTCGTTAATAGAAAATTTACGTTGTGGTTTTTGTACATAACCAATTGCAATTTATTTGGTGGTGTGCAACCATAATGTGTTTTGGTCATTCTAAAGTCGTAACCAATCAATTTCATAAAACCCATATTAAAACAGGTATATATAAACATATCATTTGCGGACAAGGCTCATTTGTTGTGATTAAAGTATTCTGACCTTGGGCGGGCACAAGACGCGTAACAATATGCTGTGATGTGCGTTTGGTGATTAGTAACTAAAAAAATCTGTTCACCATAGGTGAGAAAATTTGTCATTTGGTGATTTTATGCTGTACTGGGGCGTGGTTTGCGTATTCCTCAGTGAGTGTGACTTTATCCATTAGAATACGTGCTGGTGTGTGTGGGGGGGGGGTGTTGTGTACAAACCCACTAGGTCAAAGGAATGCGAGATGGCCCAACTCAGTACAAAAAGGTAATTAAATTTTTTGATACTAAGTCATCATCTATAGTCATTTCAAAATCTTAATAATTACCTATAAAATAAGAAAATGTTACGGCCTCCCAAGTACCTCGAGGGAAACGATCTCGGAGTATAATCCAAGTATTTCTCTAAGTTCATCGTCGAAGGTCTTAGTGCTGGTCCACGAAGAAAGACAGTATGGGTATCGAGCTTTTGCCATTGCGGGACTCCCCGTACGTGGAACAGTCTACGGTAGAGTTAGGAAATGCACACCCAACAGTTTCCACTTTTAAAACTAGATGAAGACATACTTTTTTTTATAAGAGTGGTTAGTTTGTGTGGGCAAAAGTGTGGTTCAATGCTGAAACCTTTTTCTTTTTTAAGATTGAAATGTAAAATCATTAGATGTATATTGTATTTCATTTAATTGATAGATTAAGAGATTAGATTTTGGGTGTGTTTGTGTGAGTAAGTACAACAATTAGATACTTTGTTGTGGCAATTTATAAGCTGACAATTATTATTATAATTGTTATTAATATTATTATTTTAAATTTGTTGTGTGTCCAAGTTCTAAAAGATTGCGTCGCTACTTCATTTACCCATACCGTAGACATATTAAGTATGCCTGAAAATGATTGAACCATTGTTTTCATTCGAGGTTTCTTCCCGACTCCAATCTAATTTGGACGCCATCGTAAACACTACGTGTTCACTATGGCAGTATGCGTGCGGTGAACGCGCGGCATGTTGGCTCTATGACATTGACAAGCTTCGGTACGCCTATTTTGGGATCAATATAGCTATCAGGATGATCAGATTCCTGGTTGTATAGTATATCTTTTACCTTAAAGAATCTTAAAGACGGTTGGTCAGAAACTTGAAATGCCGAGGTCTAATATAACATGAGATCTGCGTTGTGTGTGTCATATGCATCTTAATGAACCGTAATTGATCCATGTGCGTAGTCTAAAAATTTGTATTAAAACACTCTAAAAGCATTTCTAAGTTATGGTGTTATTCTTAGGGCCGATTGCATGAAATCAGGCGGTATACCCCCATAGCCGATACTCATAGGCCCTTGGCCATATCCCTTGACAAAAGAGACTGCTGTTCTGGTTAGGTTAATATGTATATAGCTGCCTGGTCACGGTAATGTACAAAAAAAATTGAGGTGGCAAATAAGGAAAAAAAGTGTTGAAATTAAATGCTCCAATCATGTCCAAAATCTTCAAATTGTTCGTCTAGCATCAAAGAACAAAAATGGCAATAGTTTTATGGATTCAATTGTTAGTTATCGAGAACGCGGGAAAAATGGTATGGAGGGAATATCGCAAAATCGGCTGCACAGTGAGTTAAGTTTCTCAACAATATTCTTGATTTAAGTAAAAACATGATTAATGGTTCGTTTTGATACATGGTCAGGGTCTTATTTCAAAATGTTCAACCGCTAGTTTATTCGTACAAACACCCTAATAAGGCTATTTAGCGTTAACGAGTAACGGAAGGGGTCCACACACTATTTTTAGCCGGCGTCCATATCCTGATTCCCCCTCCACTGTACCACCCGCTGACCTCAGCCAATATCCTCTTTGGTGACACTTTCAAGCCCGGCCACCTCCCGCCCCCCTTGCCGGCAAGATTGCGTCAAATCATTATTTGAAATTAAGCTGTTGATGCTATAGCATAGCATCATTATGCAAAGCATAGTCATTATGCATGGCATAGCCGGTTGCCGTATGACCATTGCATTGCCCATTGCGTTGGTATTTTCCTTAGCGTCGAAGCAAAATGCTAAGATTCCAATCGCGGAAGCTCCAAACGGAGGTGATGAATGAACGTGAAAAAATCGGTTTACGGGCATCGGCAGACAGCCACAGTCACTTCCATGATTGTTGTTCCCTGCCAAAAGTCAAACCATCATGCAGTCCTAGGAATTGTTTTAATTTAAAAGACATTTTAAACTATTACTTAAAGGATAAGGGACAACTGCTTACAACTAAATTACTCTTTTCTGCAATACGTTTTCGTTTGATTGTGTTTATTTATTGCCTCAATATATTTTCAGGAAAATGGTACTGAGTGATATGATTACGACGCAGGTAGAAGACACAAATGAGCAACTGTAAAAGACTGTTAAACCTCTAGAAATTTAAATTATATTGTAGGTATATTTAATCAGTGTATATGGTGGGTCAACAAATGTGAGCCCTTTGGGTTTGCAATTTTTCAGGTATTTAATTTAAGGTGCTTGTGCGATCGTCTTTGGGACCCCCCCTGATTAACCGGAAGTAGTATCAATTTTGATATCAGATGAAAGGCCGTTTTTATTTTTCTCATTGTTGTCCTGAAAATTTCAGCTTTCAAATCCATTAATTTGCTCAGATACATATAAAAAAACTGTTGTTAGTGGTTAACCATCAATATTAGGCACAGTATTCAATAGGGCGTTGTCACTATGTCATTTCCGCGTCTGCATCAAACAGCATTTGTTTCCCCACGGTACTTGATGGTCAGTGTGTACAAGTGTGGGGTCTCATTCCCGTATGAGAACACGTGGCACGATAGACAACCAATCGGAAGCAAGCACCTTTAATGTTGGGATTCGAAGTGCCCTGCATTGCTACAAATGGGATATGGAAAAACTTTACCCCTAACAGTCTTTGATTCCAGATAGGAATGGAAGGTAAAGGGATGCTAAGGTAAAGACGATTGGACATCCGTGACGGAATTCGAACCCGGGCCTCCGTCGCACCATTCCCATGAGCAGGATGGCACTCGCACAGGGCGCGTTCGTACCCTTATTAGTGTTGGTACGATGACGCATCGCATCTTTTGGACTTAGTGCATTTTCTAGACTCAGCTCATTGAGTGCTATACACTTTGAGTTACCACCAAATAGGCGGCCCATAACAGTGGCGAACTGATATGGAATATTGTAGGCGCAAGACATATGCAAGAGACGCATTCGTGTGTATTATGCGTCTCTCGCGAGATTCCTGTGTAAACGTTCGCGTATATTTGGTTTACTTTTACTCGCAGAGCGATAACAACCGAATAATTCCGCCGTATTTGGTGTAATCAAAGTATAACAGTTTTGGTAGTGACGGTAGCGTCTAATTACGCGAACGCCTATTCTTACGCCTGGTTTATATTAGTCTGTCATTGGCGTTAGACGTTTATGGTTCTTCGCAACCTCACCACCAACTGCGGCATTACGAAAGCCTGATTTAATTTTAAAGAAAAAGCAAAGCAAAAAACAAACACTAGGGGTCCAATACCACCTTATCTCCCCTCTCTGCGGAAGGTTTTGCATCAGCAAACATTGTCCTTTTTGAGAGTCACTTGTGGCCGTGACAAAGACATGCAGAACGCGTGATCCTTGACGTTAAATCGTAATTTCGAGCCCACTGTGGTCAATGTGTTTGCGTCCCCAATGGACCAAGATACTTAACTCTCAAATGCCTCGTCGACCCCGAGCGAATCTGGGAGCTGCTATGGGAAAATCATTACAATTCAATGCCTGATATAGGCTTGTGTGTTTGTAAGGCATGTCTTTGAGCAACCAAACCTAATGAGCTAAATTAGTGTGACGATCTCTTGAAGCGGCGATATCATTGGCAAAACGCTTTAGCCTTTTTTTACGCGGATTAAGCGCTATATAAAATGGCGGTTGTTTGATGTTGTTATTATTATTAAAACTAGCATTTGGTCACACATTTCAAAAACTGGTGATTGTAAATTCTGCTACACTTTTGACATATACATAAATGATAAGCTACGATTGTGGTGGACAAATATGGAGTGCATTGTTTGATCAACTAAAGGGTGTACAACCTGTCAAAAAATGCTACAATCGACAACGGATTTTTTTAAATATTAATCTCAACATAGTAAGTCTTATGTGCATCATGTTCCAGAAAAAAGACCAGTCTTTCCAATATTTTTTGTTTCAATCTCAGTTTCCTTGTTTCAATCGGATAAGTCCGGTTTACTAGGTTTGTGGGCGCTTAAAGCCAAAAGTTGTGGGTTCGATTCCCACTCCGCGTAAATACTTATTATTATAAGCCAAAAGTTGTGGGTTCGATTCCCACTCCAGGCGTAAATACTTTATTATTATTTTATTTTAATATTAGAGATTGCAATTAAAACATCGGAGTAGAAAATAGTGAATAGCTGCCTTATGAGATAATTAAACTGGTTATGGTCCTCAATCATGATTTCGGGCTAGAATCTCACATGGGCTTGTGTGGAAATTTGTGAGGCGCTATAGGCGCATTTGGCAAAGGGCGAGCGGTCTAAGGCGCTGAAACGTCGGCAGGGTATATAAATCGACCGAGCGGCCCTTGTTCGAGTCCACGAGATTCGGGTTTCTTGGCCATACTCAAATAGGCTTAGAGGTTTGCAAATTTCACATGCCGAACAAGTGTAGTAGTAAAGGAATATTTCGTGATCCTTACACCTCATTTTTTTCGCCTGCCATAAGACAGGAAGACACATAGGGGTCAATTTGTCCACTGTTGTCTGCTGATACAGTCTTTTGATGTAGTCTGTTGTTGTGTTGAGGTTGTGAAAAAGGGGGTTAACATTTGCCTGTAATATCCGCTACATGCGCTCCCTCAGTTGTTAATGCGATCAAAGTCGCATACCAAGGTCAAAGTTTATGTGAGATCGACTTTGTTGTAAGATATGCTGAAAATGTAAATTGATCTCAATTGAAAGTTTAAGTTCAATTGAAACCAAACTCGGTTTATGGATACATATTGTAGAATGTATCCACATAAACACATGCCTCGTGTCCCCTGGTAATTCTCACGCCTAGATAGCGGGAGGCCCGGGTTCAAGACCGTGTGTTTTTCGTCTTTATTAGGTCTGTGCTCGCCAGTTTCTCCGAGCTTCTATATAACATTATAAAATTGACGCAATTGAAAAAGTTGATGCACGGAGAGAAGTGATTCCCAAATTCAAATGATTCTGACGGTGCATTTTGATGTTATGAACAATGTTTGTATGACGGTGCCCCAGGCCACTATAGAAAATACAAATTACGAATTTCTTCCAGAGTAGATCGAACTTGCACGTAAGGGTTAGGCACACATACTATATACTTAGGCCATCAGTTGCAATTATATAAAAATCTCAACTTTTTTAGGTAAGTTGGGAGACGAGGCTGTGGATCACGAATGCCTCTTTAAATCATTCTACTAGTTATAAATTGCATATTGATCCATGACATTTCCCTAAACTTGTGGGGTTTTCTATAGTCTGCTCTATTTGTTGGAAAGAAAAAAATGTAGTATAAAATTCTGGGGTGAATAGCTGTAATTCTAACCTTTGGCAATTTTATAACTACATAAGATGCATAGCTTATTACTAATAGGTTCTGTGGCGAACAGCTGGAATTCTTAATTTTGTAAATTTAACTACGTAAAACGTAACAACCTTGCTTAGCTTATTACTACATAAACATATCGATTGCAATATTAATTATAGCACATCATAGCATTTTGTAATATTAGAAAGGCAGATATTAAAATGTGTTCTTCATGCGCTATTTACTCTAGGGGAAGATGTACGTTTACTTATTTTAATGAGTGCAAAATTTGCGCCATTGTTTACGATGTTGAAATGTTCCCATTAAAATGTCGATCTGAAGTCGACTTCTATCCGACGGATTTGAACACGACGGATTTGAGGTAGATGATGATAAAGAAGTACCATAAAATATAACGCACATATCAGGTGTCCCTAAAACGATATCCCCGATTTGTATACTAATTTATTGTCCTCATTTGTATACTAATAATGTGTCTTCAAATATATATATATACCCAGCCAGCTAAAATAGTTGAGCTTAAATTATTTTCTTTCATAAGGAAAGCAAGACGCATTTTATAGTTTTTATGAGAACGGATGAATTTGAAACGTTACGCATTACAAAGCGACATGATCAAAGCTTATCTTTTGCTGATTAAAAAAAAAATACCTCTTCAAATAAATTCCTCAAAATCCGCTTTTGGTAATTGAAATTTGTATTTATATTTATGACCCCCTAACCTCATGTCGCTTTGCAAGGATGTGCATTATATTAATTAGCAACATACTGGTTCTTCCAGCTTGGGGGAATACCTCAATTTCGCTTGTTTGTTTTTGTGGGGGACATGAACGCTAAATGGGAATTGCCAAAAAAAAACAACCAACTTCTATTGCACTACATACCACACCACATAACCTGATCGTGTTATAAATAGCACCGCGTTAATCCAGTGACCATGGGCTTTGTCAATAAAAATAAGGATTGTGCTGTCTCCTAGAGTCTGTTCTCGAGACTTTTATATAATACAGTATTAGCACTCAGTGGCGGCGCCGGGGGGGGGAGGGGCATGGGGCATAAAGGGGCCATTTTTCTCCATCTCGAAATAAAAAATGACGGGTATTTTGAAAAAATCATCGATTTTGGCCAAAAATCACATTTTTTGGGGGAAAAATCAGCAATTTTTTTGTTGGGGTCAAAATTTGTTAAAAATCTCCAAAATTTTGATATTCCCCCGAATTCTTACTTTTTCCCCTCCCCCAAAAATTACTTTTCCCGTTAGCCCCCCCCAAGAAAAATAAGTCTGGCGCCGCCACTGTTAGCACTCATTGCCTACATCGCCATAAGCTAATAGTTATTGGGACTTTCCATAAGGGCGGCCTATGCTATGTACCTAGCTCTTTGTAATCTTATGAAGGATATGCATCACTTACCCCTCCATAACAAGACCAGCTATGGCAACATTTTCTTAAGTCATAACTGGTCTTGGAAACAAGGTACGAATACAAATTGATTGTAAACAGCTCTTTCAATGATTTATTAAAATAAGTGGCAGAACGGAAATAGGTCGATAGTTTCCAACATCTTGACTTGTCACCAGTCTCAATATATGGTAACTTCGGATTTTTTCCATCCCGGAAAAAACTTGATGTCTAAGGAAAGGTTTACAATAAAAGCAAGAGAATTACTAATATAGTGAGGGCAGCCGCTTAAGACGTTGTTTACATTTTTTTGGGGTTTTGGACTGAAACCCTCACATCCTGGGACCTTTGTTATTAACATTCACATACAGGGGGTCCCAAAAATAATGGAACCTCTAAGGTTGGCGCTTATAATTTCAAAATTCCTTTATAAATTGAAAAAAAGTGCGTTTTATTTAACATTTTCTCCACCTACTGTTTCAAATTTCATCTGATTGGGGTTCATTGTTTGAAAACAAAGCGATTACTTAAGTACCCACAATTAAGGAGCATTCCAAGTTTGACTGATAATACACAATCAAGAGCATGCTTAAGTACGTAGATTTTTTTCCTTCTCTGTCTCTTTCTTTTATCCTTACCTCTGTATTGTGGTTCAATCAACTCAGTATACCCTTGTCAACTAAATATTACACTTTTAAAGACAACCTATCTTTGACAATAAGGGAAATGTAATCTGTTCACATGGCATCTTGTCAAATGGTCTCTGTTCGCAATGACATCTGTTAGAGTGTTTGATAACTCAGGTTTGATTTCAGTAGTCTTTATTTGCTGTTGTTGTTTTCAATCAAAATGGATCATACCAGCTAGGAAGTCTCAACACCATAAAACTCTTCTATTCATTGGTATTTAATCCCTCCAGTACCATTTTCAATATTCACACGGATGCGTCAGACATACCAAGGGTAAAACAGTTAATTTTTGGCCAAGTTGCTAGGTGACTATTCTAAATATGAGTGTGGGAAAACCATTGTACGCCCTGCAGACGATCAAAGACCGTGGATAAAACAACACCTCGACAATATTTAGTACACTTTATTTTGAAAAAAAAAACAACAACAACCCCGCAACAACAGGATTAGTAACGGGAAATTTTTGTAGTTGAAAGACAGAATTCCAACTTTTAAGTGAACCTCCTCGACTGATCTTCGGGCAAACTTGGAATGGTGTAATTTGAGGTAGCTTGCATAATAACCTTTGTTTTAAAAACCCATGCCCGTATTAGACAAAAAGCACCAGATATACGAAATATATTGGCCATTTTAAATTGTTACAAAATTTGAATAATTCTCAGTAATTTTGGAATTATAGGCAACAGATGCAAGGAGTGCATTTATTTTGGATCACTCTGTATTTGCCTTGTAACAAACTCTGGAAACTTACAAAACTGAAAATAGGATCACAAGTATATCTTTGAAATTATTTGTAGTAATGTGCTATTTGCCTAAATGTGCCTAATCATATTAAGCATTAAATATAGCGCTCTACAAAGAAGCACAGCGCTTTCCATAAACATGCACTTAGAGGCGCAGCTAATACAGGCCAATTGCAACATTCACACAACGACCGAAACCACATACATTAAACTAGGACAATGAAGGGGAAGGAAGTCCAGTTTTAGAAGCAGGAGGCAACCGGAGTACCCGGAGAAAACCTGCGAGAGCGAGCTTTGACTGGACCCAATTACACGTAAAGCCTCACGCCCGAGCCGGGGATCGAACCTGGGACCTCAGTGGTGTAAAGCGAGGGAAGACCCGCTGCGCAAGAGAAGAACCAATAGAAGTGAAATAGTTATTAAAAGCATTAGCATATCGTTGGCTGAAGATTGAAACCTCATCATTCTTAACAATTGGAAGTAGATGATGATTGTTAGGTAGCAGCGTTTTGAGAGTAGACCATAATTTTTTTCGAGTTATTTACATTTTCAGCAATAGAAGCAGGAGAGAATTCTTTTGAGAAAGTGACGCATATTGTTGGCTTTATGTTCGATAAAATTTAGCCATTATGCCAATCATGGTGATCATTGATTTATGAGCACGGTCACGGTCTGTGCAAACAGTTAGAAATTCACTATTGATCCATTCTGGCTGTGAACCTTTAACACGTTTTTCTCTGATTGGTGCATGAGTATCACATACTTTACAAACAATTCTTTCCAAAATCCCAAGCAATATCAACAACATTTATGAGTATAACTCGATCCCGTTAATATTTCTAATAGTATTAACCAAGTCACTTTCATAAAATTCTTATATGATCTTGTCTTTGTAATTCTATGAGGTTGGCTTGATATGTGCCTGCAATTTACGAATAACATAAATACGAGAATGGTCACTGAGAACTAGACTGTGAACACCAGATGTAGATATTATTTCTGGCCGAGACACAAATGCAAGATCAACTAATTGTTTTTACTTCTTTTCCGTAATGCCCGTGTAATATCCTTATTGGTTGAATGAGCTGTGAATGGTTAGCAATAGTAGATGGAGAAGATTTACAAACATCAAGATTAAAGTCACTACAATAATAATATCATCATAAATAGAAGCCCCAATTTTTAACTACACAATTTTGTCAACATTGTCAGCTGTAGCATCAGGAATACCGGGGGGGGGGCACTTGTATTCCAAGGTGTGTTTGGTCCCGAATTTTCTTCTGATTGTCACCGTGGATTCGCCCGAAGTGATTTTAATCGTATTCGACCTTAATTTAGCTTAATTTCTCTATGTCGTCCCGACGGTCGCCGTAGAGCCTTTATAATTTGGAGCTTCATTCATGTTGCGTGTTATCTACCCTAGTAGATCGTTAGATGTGGCCTATGTGCGCAGAACGATTATGGTCTGTCCTCTAATTTATGTCAATCAAAATAAGGTCATGTATATTTTAGACAGGCTTTTACTTAGTTCAATGAAATAGTTGAATATGCAGGAAAACAAACTGTCAATTACGACACCCGATAAGACCCATTCATTTCAAAGAAGTACGGACAACTTTACAGGTCCATGGCCCGATCGCTAATAGCCTCGTCCCCAGAAGCCGTTCACAGAAGATTTTACCGGAAAGAGTCAACATTTTGGTATCAGAAGAAAGCTACTATTTTTCTCATTTACCCTGTGAAATCTTAGAGCCAAAAGGTGTTTGGTGTGGAAGTTATGAGAGAAAATGTGCCCTATTTTGGTCGACCAATTAATTTTACACAGTACTCTATGGGGCTTACAAAATCACGTTTTTAGCTCTCGCATCAAAACGGATTGAAATATCGGCGCGAAACTTTACAGAGTGGGGTTTTGGAGTGAAGGCCAATCCATCAAGATGAAAACTTCATATCCTTAAATCGGGCCATCCTCCTTTAAAAGACTTGAAATTTAAATGTATGGATTTAAATTTTAGGCTGTAGATAATGCGTAAATTGATACTTTTACACAAAAGAGTGAAATAAAAACCTTCAATGAAATAATGTGTAAAGATTTCCTTTATCAGGGCCAGTTACAGTAAGAGCCTATAGCCTGTAAAGTGGTCAGAACATTGTGAAAGGCACATTCTATAAACGAACTCGTTTAGGGTAGCAAAATTATGTTAAAATACTTGTTTAGGGTGTATTTTTAAACCATCATACAAATTACTTGTTTAGGGTTTTAAAATTAAGCCAAAACACTTGTTAAGGGTAGCAAATTCAAGCCCAAAGTACTTATTTAGGCTAGTAAAATCAACCGAAATATGTGCTTAGGTGTTTTTCTTGACAAGTGGAATACGCGCTTTGGGTACGTTTTGGGAGGCCATACACGACCATGATATCCACCTTGGAATACAAGTGGCCCCCGGGCAGGAATACGATAGATAGTGCCTAAAATAATTGGTTTAGTTTGTGGGAGATTGATTTCAATCCACAAAGCTTCAACATCATTAATGAGAAGATCACTAATTTCATTGAAATTAATACATTCCTTACACACACGGCCAATTTCCTCATGGTAGTGTACCATGCAGCTACCACCGAGTAGACTTGGATTACCTACCCACTAGACGTGCACTCGCCGGCCAGGATTCCTTGTATTTTTGCCGCAAAGACGGATAGTGTACACACAGCGGCTGTCTCCCCCATCGCGGTAGCGACGTGGTTACACCGGCTCTCAGCGCGCGCGGTATTTCTCATGGCCAATTTTGTTTTTTAGATATTTTTGGCATATATTTGCATTTTATATAAGATGTGCGGGAATATGGGGGTTTTGATGATGCCTGATTCGAATTTCGTAATGATTTTTCTAAAAAAATATAAAAAATGCTAAATAGAGCCCAAGTGTATAGCGCCCTCACCCTCCACTATCAAAATGGCGTCGTGGTTACCGCGGAGTAGCTACGTGGTAAATGCATGTCTGCTCCGGTACTCTCTACACCACACCAAATGCACCTTCTCTCCACCTAGTGGGGAGCTACAGGGTAGTCATTGGGGTAGGTACTGTATAGTAGCCACATCATTGTATAGCTAATAACTGTGTACAATGGAAGCCCTATCTTGCAGCTACTACCTCGCAACTAGCCCAGTGTTTACTGTGCAGTAGTTGTCGCGGTAGACACGGTGTAGCTGCCGTATATAC
The DNA here is from genome assembly GCA_023653785.1 of Ophioderma brevispina. Taxonomy (NCBI): domain Eukaryota; kingdom Metazoa; phylum Echinodermata; class Ophiuroidea; order Amphilepidida; family Ophiodermatidae; genus Ophioderma; species Ophioderma brevispina. The sequence goes on from JAMKCH010033669.1 coordinate 20,767, forward strand.
CACGCGAGTAAGTATTCAGATTTCACACCAGTTTGCTCACACCAGACAACTTATTTGTCAAATTACGTTTACTGAAATTTAACCATTTTAATAACAGAGTTATAAAGTTCATAATAACAGAGTTATAAAGTTACTATTATGTAGTTGAGACAAAGTCCCACTGCCGGTGTCACATATTCAGATTTCACACCAGTTGAGTTGGCTCACACCTGACGGTTACTCACCACGAATTCACTTATACACAGTAATCTATGTAAACATGGCAACTTCTGAGCATGTTTCCTTCACTAAAACTCTCACAGAGCATATACAACAATATCACTCCAAAGTACAAACTAAAATTACCAAATAACAACATTTTTAACATATGATGACCAGAGAGTTTTAGGAATCACCAAACTCGCCCGACGTCAGACCGGCAACACAAGATTTTCTATAGTTCCTAAAGCTAGCCATTTGCAAATCGATGTGTGATTGATGAGCGCGGAGTAAATTGCCTCAAATTCAATGTCCAAATGCCACTTAGTTTGAGAAAACATACCAGTCTACCGTGTCAATCATGAAATTTCATCACTTTCTTAATATAACTAGTGCATTTTCAGACATTTAAAGCACTTTTTTCAGATGCCATGCAAAAAAGTAGTGCACCCAAGAGTAATTTGTCAAATTACTTTTACTGAAATTTAACCATTTTAATTATCAAGTTTGTATATATTTGTTGGATCTTGAGTTCATAATAACAGAGTTATAAAGTTACCATTGTGTAGTTGAGACAAAGTCCCACTGCCGGTGTCACATATTCAGATTTCACACTAGTTGGCTCACACCTGACAACTAATTTGTCAAACTACGTTTACATTTTAATTATCAAGTTTGTATATATTTGTTGAATCAGTTACTAGGGAAATGAGCAGTGGGGATCAACGTTACAACTTTGACCATATAGTGTAAAATCAAGTCCCTCTCGCTCACTGCCGTAGAAACAGTGGCAAAATCCGATCCAATATCGTTTTTTACACTTTAAATCGACAACCACTTAGACGCTAGGTGCTGGTTGATATTTAGCGGCGGTAGCATTTAAACCTTGTTTTCACTTATTTTCTATACATATATAACTCCAACGCTGTTATTTGAGTGATTACGCGTTGTCTTTTAAAATCCGACGTTTTAGCTTCCCGCACTACAATGCATGCGAATTCACGAATTTTGGGTATTTGTCGACCAAAAACGCCATTGATTTTTCTCAGCGGAAATCATGGTGATCTTTAGATTGTAATTTATCATGTATATAGTATACTATGTCAGACATGGACCATTAATAGCAAGGTTTTTTTTACTTTCTACGCGTTTTTAAGTTATGTACAATAACCCAATTTAAGAAAGGATTTTTTTTTCTTAGGTCAATAGCGGGGTAAAATTAAACTCATTTTGAAGCCAACAACCGATCTCTACTACTCTTAGGTTATAGCGGGGTGAAACGAACTCATTAAATGCAGTATAAGGCTTACAATTATTTGCTGGAATATTGTCACGAAAATAATGTTATGGGGATATAACATCATCTCTTGTTTCTTGTTGGCCTTCAAACATTTTATTTTTAATATTCGACCTGGTACCTGAAAGTTTTCACATGAATAAAAAAACACAGCATGACATTTCAACGAGAAGATGGTTGGGACTTTGGTCTCATCGGTCACAATTTTATGATTCGTATAATTGTACAGATCTGTTTGTTCTATGTTATTTATTTTTTTCATTTTTTGTTCATTCAATTAGATTTATTATGACCACTTTTCGGTAACGTGATAACAAACACTGCCACTCTCCGTCAAAATGTCCCCGTTCCTTTAATAGTAATTTAACCCTATTTTACACAAGATAAATAAGGAGTAGTTTTGAGTATTTCACATTTGGAAGTTCTTCTATTAACCATTTTGTTAGCTCAAATCAGTTAGATCTCCTTCATAGAGTCACTTTGTTTGCTGTTGAATTTGTTTTATTTAAACACTCACACAACATCTGCGCTCCTGGGCAACTAAGGCAAAGGTAATTATAAATTGAATTCTTCTTGTCTATACCTGGCGAAGTTAAGTATTCTTAAAAAGTTTCAACCTTTGTATATATCCTACGCACCCTCCCCACCCCCACGAATCATGTTGGATTATTTCCTCCGATGCAAAACAGATTTTTTGCAGTGTGCACATTAATGGGGGGGGGGGGGGATGGGGGGGGGGGGGGTTGGTCAATAAAAAATCGTTTTCGACATTGTTGTACTGCCGTAGTGTAGAATATTTCATCATATATATATGAATAGCTCCTAATACATGATTCAATTGGCAATTGTCTTATTACACTAATCTAGATAAATAATCGTTAAAACGCTAGATATGGTTTGTCTCTTAATCTGAAGCATGTTTTTGACCACACCACCAACACACCCAACACACACCCCCGTACACACACACACACCGCGCGAGCGCGCACACACACACCACAACACACACGTATATTAGATGCGTTTTCATATCAGACCAATGGGATTTTATGTAGCAACTTATGGAGATAATATGGCTTTGATACATAGATTTTTATATTATTTTTTTTTAATCTCAGATTACAAAAAATTATCCCCATTTACTTGGGTCTGATGGATAAAAGAAATGCATACAAGAAAAAACCCATCCGACCAACAAAAGAACATAAATGGTTTGAAAGAACAAAAATGCACTCTTAGAATTAATTTCTCAATGATCAGTAAAAATGGAAAACGTGGTTTGTAGGCTGGGAGAACCAATTCACATAGCAGGAACGCTGTTGAGAACTGGTAGATGCTATTCGGCAGGTACCTGTTATAACTGATCATGTATACACTGCACAGTGCTATACCTGTACAAGCAGGTACCATTGGAAGGGGTTACTGTTCCTTAACGATTTGTACACGCGTATTTCGGTCTTACTGGTGTAAGATATTCATGAGTGAACTGGAGTAAAGACTCTTTACGGAATAACGCTGTACAATCCTTGTAATCCCCTTTGATCTCATTAATAGACTATTTCATGCTAGGCTATTTCATGAGGTCTTACATAGAGAATTAACCCGTATTCCAACTCGGACCTGAGTAATGTTTCTCTTATACTCTAAATAATATTGAACAAAACCTTTATTTGAAAAAGGCCAATGTTTGGATCGAACCTGTATACCTGCATTATAAATCGCTGCTCTTATCCATTACACTAACGAATGAGGATGTGGGGAGGAATTGATTTTTAATCCTACCTAAGTCTTAACGGAATAAAGCGTAATGCTGTATTGTGGAGATGATACATTTATCAGTGTATACGCCTTGAGCATTATACCCAAAGAGGTTCTATCTAGATAGAGAGGCAAAACGTCCGTATCTTAGAATTCATCTCTCTCTCTCGCTGTTTTGCCGACCACAAAGAAAACGAGATACAACAATAAAAGCCATGGCTGCCTCCCCTTCCACCTCTTTGGGTGCCGCTTTGCTTACACGAATCGGTAGTGATACAATTGAATGTATTTCGCGGTGGGCCGTGTAATTATAGTGCACCTGGATCATGTGCTCAGATACTCCTTTTTCTCATTATCAATCGCGCGTTTAGGTTGAAAAGAATGTATTATTGAGCGGTTTATTGAAATCAAGACGACTGACTGAGTCATTTCATTCGTTGTGGCCATGGGTAGGACAATTTTTAACCACCCAATAACCCCAACATCCAACAACTGATTTTTGCCGGATTGTTTGTATCGAATTGACATTATGTGTGGGTATACAAGCACCCCAACTAATAATTATTTCCGTGCAATATTCAAAATGTCAGCGCCCGCGCACGGACCGACTGGTTTTGATGGGCTTATCACCCCCTTGAGGAGGGCTGACTGGCCTTCGCTTGAATTTGCTTGATTAAATCCATTTCCTATAAATTTGGTACCATGCAGAATAGCTTCGAATTTATTAACTTTAACTCTTTCCATTGGTATCAAAATATGTGAAACTAACGATGACGTCACTAAGACGTTGTAAGGTAATAAAGTTTAAAAATTCTCATATAGGAAGAAACATTGAAATTTTGCAAATTTCCTGCGCAAAATAATATTGGTAACACGTAAACCTTTTCATCATGTAGAGCTTATGACGTCATTATGACCTGATTAGTAGTTGGACTCATTTTGGTATCAAAGGAAGAGGAGGACTGCTATCATTGGCAACTAAACTCAATGTCTGTGAGTATTCCTGGGCGTGTTGGTATTTCCCTCCTGAAGGTGGGGGGGGGCAGTGGCCGTCAATTTCCTTTTTGACATTGGGGGTATGGTGTTGGATGAAATTTATGGATGAAATGTGGTTGCTGAAAGATTCCATTACGCGCAAAATTTTTGCCAGTTTAGAGCTAAAATCATAAATATTTTGACCATATATTGAACAATACATGCGCGCAAAGCCGGGGCGGGGGGGGCGAATTTACAATTTTTAAACTATTATGGTAAAATATTATGAGGTTATTTTGGGTCCAAACACTGAATGGTACAACATTGGGGGGGGGGTATGATCGTATTGACCATCCCCCTCATCAAAATATTGGGGGATATATCCCCCTCCCCCGTATTTACGCCCTATGGGGGGGGGGTGATTTGCCCCACCCTATCCATCACGTCTGTATCTGTATCTTTATTGGTTTGTGTCGGTAGGGTAGAATAAATCTACATTCACCAACATTCGCCCGACCGCAGTTGTGGCATACGCGCTGACAAGATACGAATGAGAGCGGTGAAAGCTAGTTGTGCAAGTGTTGCTTAAAGGTGTCTAAGGACGGTGCAGAGATGCATTCTTGGGGCAGATGTGCCAGTCCAGATATTGTCCGGTTAAAGAAGGAAAATCTGTGGACATTCAGTCAAAAAAAAAAAAATATGTGATGTCTTTGGTACTGTAATAATGACTTCCCCTCAATGTTCTTTGATAAGCTTTTATTGGAAAAGTTGAAGAATTGATCCCCCCAGTTCATGAGTATTTTATACCGCAATTAATGAGCCGGTCTTCTTCCTCTCTGCTGAATTCTTTCCCAGTTCAATTTGCTTAACATATCAGTGACGCTGCTGTACTTCCTGAAGTCCCCACTGCAAAAAGGGCAGCTTCTCCTCTGGACCAGTTCAATACGTTGAATGAGTATTCCTGTGGGGGTCCTAAACTATACTGGCGTATTCCAATTAGGCGCACAAGCATGTTATATGTGCAAACTTTCACATTAGTTGGGCAGAACCAAAAGTGTTCTTCTCAGGAACCCAATATTTTATTTGCTCTTTTATGGTGTTATTGATGTGAACATTCCAAGACATTTTGTTTGTCAATATCAATGCCCAAATAAGGCTGGGACTCAACCATCTGAATAACTGGCCACAAAAGTGATGAGGTGATGGTGGGTTGCTTCTTGTAGGATCTTTGCATTGTGTACCTTCCCTGGGTAAGACAATCCCACATCCTGCCACCCTGAGTTATTCAAGTCCTCTGAAGCTTGCCTAATGTTTTTGTTTGATCTTCCCAGAGTTGTACACCAAGCAGTCCGTCGTCAACGTTCTCACTGAACTGACAAGTTGTTTGGCAGGTCGTTTATATACAGTAGGAATACACAATGGTCCCAACACTGTACCCTGAGGGCGCCAAAGACTTGTCTGGATTTGATTTTTTCACCTTCACAACTAACCTGCTGGGTACGCGAGTTTTTAAAAATGCTTATCAAGCGAGTGAATTCCCGACTACCATATGTGTGAAGCTTTGACAAGATTCTTTCATGTGGCACCTTGTCAACTGCCTTGAAATCAGAGAATGGCAAGTGATAGTAGGCCAGCTCTAAGTTTGAGGTGAAGTCGTGAGCAGTCTGCAATAGCTTAGTAACTGTCCGACCGTTTGGCTCCTAAACCATGTTGATTATCATTTAGTATATCCAGGTTTTTCAAGGTGTTTTTCAATTATGTGGGTGAGTGATTTTGTGGCTCTAAGATTTTGCCACTATGCTTGTAGAGACCAGGGCGTTAATTTTTCAGGTTTTGCTCTTGTCCCTTTTTGACAGACCAATCATATTAGCATCCCTCCATTGGCAAGGCAATAACCCTTCATCCACTGAGCTCTGAAAAAGGTCTGCTTATCATTGGTGCTAGTTTCTTCAGCCGCGATTTTCAAAACCATGACGGTATTTGATCCGGTCCCGGAGCTTTTTGGAGCAAGATTTTTCAGCTGCTCAAAAACCCAGCAAACTACTTACCAAATGCGGCACTTCCTCATAATCCCGGGAGTCCAGAGTGGGATTTCCCCATCTGTTTTTTCCCTAGTAAAGACGCTTGCATTGGTCATTCAAACCTCTGCGTTTCCCCTTGGCAATTCTTATATATGGAAGGTTTTATTAACTTTTTAGGTCGGCAATCCCACTTCCTCACTTTTGTTCTTTTTACAAACGACCAGAAGGCTTTTGGGTATCTTTGATTTATAGCTCCATATGATCTGATTATGTACTCTCTTTTTGCCTTTCTGAGAACTTTTGTGGGTAGTTTTTTTGAGTCGTCTTAAATCTTTCCCAGTCTTCAACCATGCCGGATTCCGTTGCTTTGTTATACAACTATTGTTTGCTGCGAATTAATCTTCTGTTTTTTTCCTTTTGAACCATGGTAAGTCATGTCCGGTAGAGCTCAACTTAGATGGAACTCTTCTTTCCATGCTGGATTTTCCATTTCTTTTTCCAGAAATCCCATTTCTCTTGATTGCTTTATTTTTCATTTCACAAAACATTGCTGAAGTTGAGACACGCCTGTTTAATACCGTTGTCGTCAGCCGTATTTTTGAAGAAAACTTTTCCTTTTAATTGGTTTCGTTCTTCTAGGTTAAGGTCGCAGATCAACGTTGGACAATACTATGGTCACTCATTCTGGTTTCCACTGTAACTTTCCTGATATTTTGGGTGTTGTTTGGAAAACCCATATTCAGGATGTTTCCCTCTAGTAGGCTTATCAACATTGATCAAGGCCATTTCTCATTACAACATAAGTAATTTCTCAGCCGTTGTCTACATTCAAGGTTGATGGTTGTGACACACAATTTGTCCCATGCTATTTGACGATTAAAGTCCACCACATATAATGATTTGTTGTTAGGCAACTTATGGTCAATTTTCGTAAGCACATGATGAAGATCATCAACTGTTCACAATCATTATGCCTAGGCTTGTAAAACCTGAAGAGTAATCTTTGACCTCAGTTCAATTTTGGTGCCAAAGCATTTCACGTTGGATGACAGTCCTTTGCGCTCCGTCCAATGATGTCTTTTTTTACATGCAAAAGTACCCCTCCATGGATTATCTGTTTATCTATCCCGCCTAAAAACTGAGTAATTCTCAGGAAAATTTCCGACCTACAATGTTAGGATTGAGCCAAGTCTGTTCCCTGTATTATCCGGTTGATGATGGTAGATTAATTGTTCAAGATCTGCCGTTTTGTTCTTGATACTCTGAAAATTTATCACATCATTTTTTTCAACGAATCCAATTTTGTTATTTTTGAATTCCTAGTAGGCCTTCTTTTGTTGCCCCTTCCGCAACCTTGTCAGCCTGCGCATTCGAATTACTAGTGTCCCCTTGCCGTTCACCTGCAGAACAGAAGAGCACATCCAATCAAAAGACTTCGTCAGCATCGGTTTATATTCCGTTTCACCCTTCGTACAATTTATGTGATACCACAAAGTTGCACGAATCACATGGTCCGACATCAATGATTGATTTTCTGACCTGTTTGATTGCAGTACCGCATGAGCGGCACAGTTTTGACAAAACCAATCCCTTATTTCCCTTGAAGATTTCCCTTATATTCACTTATGTCAATGCCTGAGCAGTTGAGATGTTTCAGTTCATGACAATCGAAACATTTCCAATTGTCTATGATTTTTATAAATTTTACGTTGATGTCACACAAATTGGATTGAATGATTTTTGGACTGGGTTTGTGCTAATGTCACCCGCAAGAACCCAAAAGAAATGCACAAACCAATATGACAGGTGGTATGACTTGGACCTTTTTGGATATTTGGATTATCATAGTATACGGCGATTGAGTTAACATCTAGTGAAGTAGGAGAGGAGTTTTCCCAACCTAAATTGTTCAAAGCCACGTCAATGATCTGGTTAACTGTAGAGTACCAGAAAGTACCTCATTCCCATCCGTTCATTACAACAAAATCTCTTGCCAGAAAGTTTGCACAAAAACAGTTTATATGTAATGATGTGAAGGTCATGATGATTAACTCACCCACTATGATAATTGAACTTCAATCGAACCCCAATGGGTGCAGGATACAAAAGTTTGATGCCACAAATTACACTTGATTGCTCACGTAGATAAAGACGACATTGCATAGTTAATACTCTAATAGTTCACTTGATACAAAAAGGTGTTGATACTGGTAACATGAAGTAATATTGCACACAAATTCAGGGTTAAAAACTAATCTAAAAAGAATTGGGTACTTCCTTTAAAAGTTGCTTTCGCTGCCGCCTTAAGTCTGGGTCCAGAATTGCCTTCCAATTCAAGATGGCTGAAGTTTTCCCGCCACAAACACATAACACAAAAAGTCCCAAAAAGTGATCACAAAACACTTATAATGGAAAGAGATCTGTAGGTTGCTCGAAGACTATGCACTGCTGCTCCTTTGATGAAAATACTCCACGGCCTGTCTATTCCTCCAGACATAGCGTGCACTTCACAAGTTCACTCACTAAAACTCTCTAAATTATTACTGTTAAAATCACATCCAAAAGTAAATAGAAACACGCAATTAGGATCCACTAGGTTACTGTAAGTTTTAAAAACAACATAAAAGTAGTAGGAAACTCAAAATCCGAGATACGGATACTTTGGATCACCATTTACCTTCCGATAACCCGGGTAGTGTGTAATGGGGGGGGGGGGCATGAAACGGAGCATAAAAATGTCAAATGGTAATTACATAACTCATTTGATTACCGGGTTTTGTTGGGCGAAAAGAATAGAAGAGAGCCGGTTAAACAACCCCCCCCCCTTCGGAAGACGAGGTAATTAAATTCTAATTTATACATTTAATTAGGGTTAAGTTATGATCTTATTCAACATTCATATTCAGCATGGGAAAACTGACATGGAATCAGTCGACATGGTTATCCGATATCAAACAAGCCACAGCGGTAAACAAATTCAAACATACCGGATCGGAAGTTAAAATATTACAATTTTGGGTTTTCGATGAACAATTACACGTGTGGGCGCGCTTGGCCCCAAGTTCAAGGTTTATTACATTGTTACAAGGTTACATTGAACTTTCTAACACGTTTTCAAAGAGTCGGAAGGATCGGAACATTTTCATAGTATTTTCACAAGATTTTTAAACAATTACGGGTCACAAATCACCCAAAAGGCAAACTTAAGTTATTTTCTAGTAGTAGCTCCACAAAGGAATGGCGGTATTTGATGGGTGTTTCGTATTTTCGGAACACAATTCCCTCTTTTGGTGACAAACAAACTTGCCACCAAAAAAAAAGATTGGAAATTGAAGTATGTACTGTGCACTTTCCAAAAAACCCCTCCAGTCAGGGGTCACCAACATCCGGTCAAATTACAAAGTTTTGGGGACAGCTTTTCCCGTAGTAACGGAATCGACCGCGGCAAAGGAGATATAGATCACAAACGGTCTAGGTGTATGCACATGAATACACAACGAGTGCCTAGCTTTTGTAGAGATGAATGGGTAATCGAATTAGGTAATTGGTGGTTTTCGAGTTGGTTGTCCTCTCTCTATTAGGTCATGATTATATTGAAATAATATTTTGCTAGCTTTTTGGAAAACATTGACGGAAGTAGGATTTTGTAAGTTCCTTTTCAAGAGCATTCCAAAGAAAGGGCCCTTGGTTCGCGCCTGGACTGGTCAGAGAAAGATTTCTTATTCTTAGTTAAATAAAAATCCCCATTAGCATATCTTGTCTTGTAATTATGAACATCAGAAAGTTTTGTGAAATAGTACTAAAGGCGATGGCCAAATCTTACTGATTACTGTAAATAAAACGCCTAGTTTCGAAATAATAAATCATTAACAGTGAATACATTAATTTTTGAAAGAGAGGAGCAGTATGGAGTCTGTAAGGTAAAATGAGTAGGTAAGGTAAAATTAAAGTGCAACATAGAGCATATACATATACGTTCTGGCAAGAGTTTTCAACTGTTCATTACACCAAATTTCTTGAGATTGTTTGGCTAAGCAATCAATGTGAGGCTTCCATGTTGAGGCATTCTCGATTAGTATACCTTGAAACTGTGTTTTGCCACTCTTTCTAAGACTTATTTTCTAAATGATATTCATTGTTGACACCATCACAGTCTCGACACTCGTTGGATGTCATTGTTCTAGGTGTACTATGCATATAAATTGTTTTTCTGCATTAACTGACAGCTATTTGCTTAAACCACATTACTAATTTCTTAAGTTCTTCATTTATCATTCTTATTGACTTTCAAGATTGGTATGTGAAAATAAATTAGTGGGTTATCATCAGCAAATAGAATGAATTCAAATTTTTCCGATGTATAGTTATATCATTGACATAGAGTATAAAAAGAAGAGGAACCAAAAATGGAATCTTGTGGTACCCCGCAGTACTATTTTTAAGTTCAGAACTCACACGGTTGTAATTAAACTTATTGTTTTCTTCATTAAGTAATTCTTGAACCATTGAAGAACAACTCCGCGAAAACTATAATGTTCTAATTTATGTAGAAGGATATTGTGGTCAATAGTACAAAAGCTTGGATAGATCTAAAAATATTCCAAGGGTTGTCTCATTTCTTTCCACTGCATTATGCACTTTTTACTAACTGCATTATAGCCATATAGGTAGAGTGTTTGATTCGAAAGCGAAAATGTTTATCATTTAAGATATTATGGGTATCATATCATTTACACATCTATAAATACTCGCCTTTCAAGAATTTTGATAGACAGGGTAAGGTTGACCCGGCCGGACGATGATTTGAAAATAGTTCAGCATCATCCTTTTTATAAAGTGGAAGACCTTGCCCCAATTTAAGTTGTAGGTACAATCCCGTTGAAATTGATAGAATTAAATATCCATTTGTAAGAGGTTGACAACTATTTCTAACAACTCGTTTTACCTATAAAAATTACCGACATTATCATAGACAGCACTTTTTATTTTGTTTTAACTTCCAACAATCTTTATAATATCCATTTCCACGATAGGTTCATATACACACTACTAGACATTGCGATTTTGTAAATAATGCAAGATCAGTTTTGTTTTTTACCTGTATTTATAATCTAGAAGCCAAGCCTGTTGGTCCATATGACAAAAATTCATTAGCTTATTTGAGATGTCTTGTGGATCGGTAAATATATTGCCATCATTTTAAATTTGTCTGTTACCGTTTGTCTTTTTCCTCTGCCAATAATATTATTGATCATGTTCCCCCCATGTTTTTTCATATCATTTTTAGCATTTTCGATCTTTGAAAAGAAAAGGCTTATTATTGATTTACGAATAAACCTATTTAGCTGTTTTTATACGTTGAATATTTTAAGATTCTCTTCACTCGGAGATGGACATACTGTTTATATAATTTAATTTTTCCTAGTAATACTTTTCAAAAGCCTGTGGTAATCCATGGTGAAATTGATCTTTCTTTTTCTTACTATTACACTTATTAAGTGGATACATTAATTATATAATGTATCAAAAAGTATCAATGAAACATCATAGTCATCGTTCTGCATTGTTATTACAGAGGATTTCTGCCATTTTACAATCAAGATAATCTTTTTTTAATTTACTCAATTATTCACATTGCTGTGTGATTTACTTTTTTTTTTCCAAAATTAATTTTGACACATGAATCAAAATGTTGACACATAGGAATTGTTATAATGTTGTTGCATAGTTCCTGAAATTAGTATCCTATCTCGTCTCAAAATGAGAATCCCGAGAGGATTTATAAAATTCCTTGTATTTCATTATATTTGGTGACATATTGTACGTACTTGTACGTAACGTAAATACGCGATCGTCTTGCACTCTGCCTATTGAACACTGTGGTGGACCGTTTGTTGCGTAATCTTTGAGAATTTAGTTTAATTTAATCTTTGAGCATTGAGTTAATATAATAATTCGATCTCAATCACTGTGTATCTGCTATAGCTCTTTGGTAAAGCGTCGCCTCGCAATGTGAAGATCTTTGGTTCGAGTCCCTCTGACAGCAAGTTTTTTGTCATTAATTGTTACGTCCGCGATCTCTTTATCTCATCCATTTTTTATACTTATATATATATGTAAATATACTTAGTAACAAAATAATTTGAAAATCACGGACAAAGTAGAAATATTATAAATAGGAAAAGGAACCTACTACTCACATAAATGAAAAATAATGCGTAAATTTGACACCCCACACACATACACACACCACACACACACAACACACGCACCACACACACACACACACACTCCAAAAAAACCCCACTCACCCCCACATGCATGTTCATAAACGGGCGTAAGTAGTAAATTGGATTTTAGGCAGCAAAGTTTACAAAATGGACCGTAATGACACTGGTATTGTTTATGTAAGTTGATTTATTTCGCAATATGCGACATGTTTTTATTAAAATTGAGCAAAAGATAGTGAAAACATTTGCCAAACACTGAATCTACCACCATTCTAAGTTTTCAAATTATGTGGTACCACTGTCAACTAAAATCATTTATGAAAGCATGCCATGAACCTTTAAACATTACAGGCAACAAAATAAGGCACGTTATAGACGCCGTAATAATTGTTTGAACGAACAGTACGCAGTACCGGGCGTATCGGTGTCTATTTGATCATGTGTTTACCGGTGCAAAAATACAGTGTCTGTTGTCATTGTGTTCTGTATTGTGAGTGCTGTATGCATTATTTGTTCAGCACCTCTACCCAAATGGCCTCGTCTACAAGGTCACGGTTTATTCCGTACATGTTGACGTGGTTAGGCCTAAGACACGACTCTCATGTGGACAATCAGTTTCTTTACACCGGCCATCTAGAGCAATGTGACCTTCGTGGACATGAACGCAGCAGATTTTCAAAATTAGTTAAAACAAATATAACCAGGGATCCTAAAAAAAAACTCGGGATAGGACACTGAACCAAATGTGGAGGCCATTTCTGCATGAAATATTTGACTTGGGGATCGTCGTTCGTACGTGGCGCTGTTGCCGCTACGTTATCCCGGTGTTAACGTATCATTCATACTGCATAAATAATTAGGCACTTATCGAAAATGGTGGCGCGATTAACTAGCGATATCGAATCGTCTATGGGCATTTTGTACACAGTTCAACCCGCCCGATATAACGTAAAGTATAGAAAGGTTACTATAGTTGACCTGGCTGGGCGGCGTGACTTAAAGACCTGGAATAAAGTCAGCGGCAAATCCCTCGCATTGAGCTTTCTCAAAAAACTCTCCAAGTGTTTGTGGTGATTTTGAGTGCTGCCATTTCTATTTGTGATTTTCGTATTGCATAGACGATTTATGTGCTTGACACTGCTGCGACTGGAATCAATGTGATATTATTTATATTCGAGTGCCACCAATTGGTCATTTTTGCAGAGTACCCGAAAAAAAACAAGTTCAAGCAGAATCAAAATCAACTAGTATCGGACATAATATCTAGCCTCTAGGTCAATACTTAACGTATAAAAGAGATCTTACTTTAGCAAAGAAAAAACGCTGTTATATTCCAAAGTGAAGGTGGTTATCTTATTTTTTATATCTTTTATGTTAACATTGAAGAGTATTGAACATGAACGATATGGCTTTGTCACGAAGCGGTTTGGAAATCTTTCAGCGGGCATTAGAAGTAAGTGCTTAACGTTGAGGTTTTTTTTTTGTTTTTTTTTTTTATTTTACTTGGGGCGTTCGTTGTATTTTGTCGTTGGAAGATATAACGAACCTATCGAGTGCGGTTATTCCTACGGTACGGATTATTTTAGGTGTCCATCGGACTGTACATGTACCATCGCTCCAGTTATGTTACAGTGGATTGTTCTGCATGGTCTCATCAGTCAAGTTATGTACACAACTGGATATGACCTATATAGATTGGAGTGACACAGGCATACATTGGATTGAGGAGGGAAAAACGCATTTGAAGACTTGCCGACTTGACAGTTTAAATTACGTCGGAAAGGATAGATGACCTGCACCCACAGCTGTTCCAAGGACTAAATAACCTACGAGTAATTATATCTGATGGACAACAATATTGTAGAGCTAAATCACAGCTGTTCATCCACTAAATAACTGAGATTTTAGGATCTGTCATGACACAATATGTAGAGCTAGACTCACGAATGTTTCAAGACTAAAAAACCTAGTGAACTTATGGTCTGTATGCAAAAATTATGATAACCACAGCTGTTTCAATCCTAAAATAACCTACAGTATTTATATCTTCCTGGTAACATATGTACAGTGACTCACAGCTGTTCATTATAAATACCTAAAGTACTTACATCGTTTGATAACAAATTGTAGAGTTAATCCACAGTGTTTCATTTCAATAAATAAACCTAGAACCGATTTTAGATCTGTCTGACAACAATATTGTACAGCTAGACTCACAGCTGTTTCAATCACTAAATAACATATGGTACTTAGATCTATCTAGCCAAAAAAATATTGTAAAGCTACACTCACCCCCCCCCCCCCCCCCCCCCCCCCCCCCCCCCCCCCCCCCCCCCCCCCCCCCCCCCCCCCCCCCCCCCCCCCCCCTCCCCCCCCCCCCCCCCCCCCCCCCCCCCCCCCCCCCCCCCCCCCCCCCCCCGCCCCCCCCCCCCCCCCCCCCCCCCCCCCCCCCCCCCCCTCCCCAGCTGTGCGAATCACTAAATACGAAAATAGGATTATCTGTGGCAACAATATTGTAGAGCTAGACCCACAGTGTTGCAATCCCTAAATAACCTAGAGGTCTTAAGTCTGTCTAACAACAATATTGTAGAGCTCAACCACCACAGCTGTTTCGCAATCACTAATTAACTTAGGTTACTTATATATGTCTGACAACAATATTGTAGGGCTAAATCCACAGGGTTTCAAACCCTAATAACATAAAGGAGGTTGTGTTGGATGGACAACAATATGTAGAGCTCGATCCACATATTTCATTCACTAAATAAGTTAGCCACCTTAGATCTCTCCGGCAACAGTATTGTAGAGCTAGACTCACAGCTGTGTCAATCACTAAATTGAACCTACAGTACTTATATCTGTCTGACAACAACATTGCTAGAGCTGAGCCGGACAGCTGTTTCAATTCACTAAATAAGCTAAACATTTAATTGCGCATGACAACAATATTAAGCGCTTGACCCACAGCTGTTTCACTCTATAAATAACCTGTCTGCGTAATAACGTTGCAAAGTTAATCTTACATGTGAAACAATATGGAGTACCTTGATTTAAGTAATAACAGAATCGTTGATATACATCTGCCTACATTGAATAGTGCACTCAGTTAATCATATTTGTCTCTGGCTAATAATAAGTTGTCTTATCTTCCACAGAGGTATTTTTCAGAAATATGTGTGCTTTGAAATATCTCGATATGTCTGAAAACAAGCCTCAATATATTCGATTCACAATTGACTCTATAAATAACCAGTAAACTTTTTGATGTTTTTGATCTAAGAGGTAATTCTTTAGATTATATTAATCAGGATCGTTTCAAGGTTCAAATTCAACACGGATTTGAGTTGATAATGCTGCCAACCTGCATGCTATATTTACCACGCGTAAATTGCTCAGCCACGATTCCCAAATCACAGTTTCTGACTTGTGCGGAAGATTCTTCAAAATCAAATCCAAAGAATTATCAAGTGGATATTAGCTATATTCGCGATTATCTGTAACGTATGTGTCTGTTCTATCGATGCCGAACAAAAAGAATAATAATAAGGTAAATTAGTTCATATACGAATTTGTCACTTTCCGATTTCTTAGGGCATATATATGTTAATAGTAGTTTCAGGTGATGCATAATATTGGAACTATTTTCCATCTGAAGTATGGAGATCTAGTATCACATGTAAAGTAGCCGGGACGCTGTCTGTCTTGTCGAGTGAGGCGTCTGTGTTCTTTGTTACAGTTATTAGCATAGACAGGTTTATGGGTATTAGGTACACATTCAGTACTAAACGAATAGGTACGAAATCAGCAAGAGTATTAGTATCTGTGCTCTGGGTGACGGCTTTGTCATTAAGTATCACATCTACATTTTTGCCAGAGATAAATCCTGATCTGTATGATGTTTCCGAGGTGTGCACCGGTCTCCCACTCTCCAGAGGCAATGTGTTTGAGTCAGAATACACCAAATATGAATTGGGAATCAAACATCCAATTACATATGATGAAATCACTATTCATAGAACTTACGATGTTATTGTTGACCAGAAACCATCAATGTATTTTGGTATAGCAATTTTTACAGTCATCAATTTTATATGTTTCTTTATTATCTTGATTTCCTATATTGGCATCTTCGTCACTGCCCAGCAAACAGCAAGACAAGCTGGACGAACTCAAAATCAAAAAGAAGAGCTCAAAATGTCAATCAAGATGGGAGCCATTGTGATGACTGACATGCTTTGCTGGATGCCTATCATAATACTTTCTGTCCTTGTACAGAGTGGGAGACATATCGTCACACCAGTTGTCTATACTTGGATTGTTGCTTTTGTTCTGCCCATTAATTCGGCAATCAATCCATTTCTTTATACTTTAGCTACAGTTATAATAGAGTTCGTAGAAAAACACGGAAGGCCTACTCAGGTCCAAGATATAAATATTTAATGTAACATTAAAAAAAAAACATAGTTGCAAGTATTGCATTTGTATAAGATTCCATTGTAATCGTTACATGCGGCAATTATGCCAATGACTTTTTGGAAACTGCTGGATCGTTGGAAAAATAGAGAAGCATAATTGAATAAAAAAGAAAATAACACGCGACACACATTTTTGAAATTTAAATACGATATATATATATATATATAATATATATATATATAATATATATATATATATTATATATATATATATTATATATATATATATATATATATATATAATATATATATATAATATATATATATATATCTATATATAATATATATATATATATATATATTATATATATATATATCGTAAGATTTGGTAGTATATAGGTTTGCCAAAAGATAAGTTCAATTCAAGGACATTGCGTAACTTCGCTTACAGACTGTCCCAATAAAATCTATACAATCAAACTAAAAATTATAAAAAATATAAGCGGTGCATTTTTGCCAGATATTTTGACTTTATTGTTAGACAAGATCCTAAGCTAATCATCGATTTTATTCCATCCAATTTGATGGACCCTAAGCGGAGATATTGTCAGTGAACACAAAGGATAAAATACCACTTGGGCCAGTTTCACCTGAAGGTTCAAGAAACTAAAGGTATAAGTCATGTAACATAATTTTCGGATTAAACCCTTTTCAAACAAAAGGATATTGTACAGATCAGAGGGAATGTATTATCATGCATTGAACTAATCAATATATTATTATTGAGTGAAAGCAACAGAAATATTATGCTGTGGGGGACAATAACCATGAAATTCATGAAATTTGGGGAATTTGACTGCAGCCAATCTACAAGGACATAATGTGTGGACAGCGCTCTAATATGGAGGCACAAATTTACCCTTCCCCTATTCCCCACTGCCTCCAAGATGCCAGGGAGGAGTATGATGAAGAAAGCAGTGTTCAACAAAGAGCAATAAAGGAAAGGATGGTTGTGTTCAAAGGTCTCAGTTTACTTTCAACAAGGGTGTTTTTATGGTTCTGCTGAAACAGGGAGTAAAGCTGAGACAACAACAAGACTGTTTGGAATTGAATTTCCCAATGCTACATGTATTTATTAACAATTGCGACATTATAAAGTTATAAATCATGTTATATCACAAAAAGTAGCAATTTATACCTACTTTTTATTTTAATTTTCAATAAAGAATTCTTGAAGGTGATTTTCAATGGCAACTTGTTGATATCAGGATAGCCGAAACTGGCCCAACAGGTTTTTCAACTGTCTCAGGTAATTAGCCATAACTCCTGAACCAGACCCCCAAATTACACCAACTAAAATCTCATGAAAGCTGGAACACTCCTAAACAAGAATCAGTAAAACTCCAGTTGAGATGAACTTAAATTTTTGGCAAAAAAAAATGAATCTTTGATTGTATAGTTTTTTTGGACAGTCTGTAGAACGGGATGATCGGAAAATTTTAAAACGTTTTGAAGAGAAGAAACATTTGACTCTGCCACCCAAAAGTCGTTTCTTTTAAAACAAAACCTTTGGCATCAACATAAACTCCCTTTTTCCAAAAATGTTGTTATCAGAAAAAGTGGCACTTTACCGTATTCAAAGGTCTAAAGTAAGAAATTAACAATTTACAACAACGATTTTATTTCCATATTAATTGCGATCTGAGGTAAATAATCTTAAGACATTGACGCATGGGTAAAAAAAAACAAGACAAATATGCAGGAAAATAAAGAATGAGGTGTAAGCTTTTAATATTCATTTTTCTTTGGATATTGCTCTTTTTTATGAAGAGAGAGGAAATGTTTGAAATGCCTGTTTCAAATCAAAATAAGCTTATTTGTTTTGTCATTCAGGGTGAGACTCAATAGTCAATAGTCTGCACTGATGACATTATTTTAGTGTTTACACAATGCTGTTTACCAATTTGCTGATGTTCTGTTGATGAATGTGGTTCCATGCTCGCGAATTCCACCGCGTTGAGCCAGTTCTCCTTTATGCTTCACATTTCGAGGGGTGTTGCTTACTCAAATCTCATCTCATTGTTTGTTTGTTTGTTTGTTTGTCTGCATATTTGTCTGTTTGTTCATTTGTTTGCCTATGCAATGGCGGATCCAGGATTTGAAAAATGTCAAAATTACCGGGGGGCTGAACGGGTGTAACTGGTCCAAAATAGCTCTAAATGGGCTGATTTTTCAAGAATTTGCAGAATTACCGGGAGGCGCTTTAAGCTTATTACTTCATACCACAAAGAACATTAAGAAAGGAAATGAAGTCGTTGTTGTAAATTGATACTGTCTTGACTTTAGACCTTTGAATACGGTAAAGTGCCACTTTTTCTGACAACATCATATTTGGAAAAAGTGAGTGGTGTTGATGCCAAAAGTGTTTTTTTGTAAGTACTGACATTTGTTGCCTGAGCCAAATGTTTCCTCTCTTCAACACTTTTGAAATTTTTCAAGCAATCCCGTCTTCGTTCCCAATACTATATATATATATATATATATATATATATATATATATATATATATATAATATATATATATATATATATATATATATATATATATATATTGGAACAAGTACAGCTTAACTACTTCGCAAAGCTTTCGCTCTGTACACCAATCTTCCTCAAGGCAGTGAAAAAATGTGTTGTTGTTGTGGTTGGTGGCGCTTTCAGCTGCTATGGCTCTTTGCGCCAAGAACTCAATTAGCTCATTTTTTTTCTTCGCAGACTTTTAAGTGGAGCTCTTTACACTCAGAGCGTTGACAAAGAGCAGTGGAGAAGCATTTCATACACAGCTTTAATTGGTCGGGGTCAGTGCAGCGGAGAAGCATCTTCAACGGTGTTTTTTTCGAAAAGAAAGCAAAGCAATTCCCGCATTCGTCGTCATCAAATCATCATGGTGTAAACTTGAGAAATACGTTGTCATACTGTGATCGGGTACCGTATCACAGGTATCACCATTAGTCAGGTGGATATGGTCCAAATCTGCCCTGACCGTAAAGTTGAGTAATGGACACATTTTTTGCTGAAAATGATAGATTAGGGTTGGAGTAATAAGAATCTACGGGTGCCACTGGGCATCCTTGAGCATTTTGAAGAAATCCAAGATGGCGTGGTCCGCCTAAAAATATAATATATATTCAACCATATATTAATCAAACTATGGAGTTACTAGGTGTACTATAGGATCCAATTACAGTGTCTGGCACTTGTAGCATTCCGTTTAATTCCGTCCATACTTGCGTGTGTCAAATGGAAGCCAAAATACAATCATTTTACATATGCATTAAATCAGCACTACCTGCAATAAAAATAGACATGAAATACTTAGATATTTTGTTAGACACAATAAATCTATTTCTATACTTTTAAAGTTGTAACTGACGTCATCAATATGGGCAGCCAAAAACGTTAATATCTTTGAAAAAATCACTAGACAAAATTCTAAATATTACATTCACGTATAAATGTATTGTGTCCATGAAACAATTACAAATGTACCCTGATCATAACCAAGTTTACCAGGTAAATCCCGTAATAAAAAGGTCAATTCTAATTGGTGCAAATATATGTGAAAAAATGTAATTCCTATGGTCTTTTGACAACTTTTGCACCATATTAGTTTTATTTCGATTTGGGCATTAAACACCCAAATTTAAAATGTTGTTGTACATTGGTTAGGATCAAAGGTACACATCTAATGTCATTGACACATAAAAATTATTTCGCATTTGAAGGCTGTAATACGTTAAAATTGTGTCAAGTCTTTTGAACAATGGCACGTTTTGAGCTGCCATATTGGATTGACGTCATCTTACAATTATAAAAGTAATCAGAAATACATTTCCATTGTGTCTACCACATAACCCTAAGTACTTTCCCCTCTATTTTTATCGCAGGTATGTGCTGTTATAGGGCATATTTTAAAATTATTGGATTTGGCCTTCCAATTTTGAATTTGAGTATGACTTAATTTACAAGTGCCATACACTGTTCATTGGATCTATAGTATATCTAGTTCCCCTAGTTTGATAATTTGGGTTGAATAAATAATTATCAATTAAAAAAAAAAAAAATCTTGGATTTCTCAAAATGCTCAAGGATGCCCGGTGGCACCCCGGCAGATTCTTATTCTACACACCCTAATCTCTCATTTTCAGCCAAAATGTGTCCATACTCAACTGTAGTCATATGAAGGTTCTACCTGCTACCATTGACTATGTGTTTCGGCCTCTTTTCAATAGTGGAGAGTGTCCCATCTCCACATCCTTTTCAACCAGGGGTGAACCCCATTCAAACTCAGTCGTCCGTGCTGGGCGCTGAGCATTGTGAATATTGCCGGAAAAATTATTAGTTTGGGTGCTTGTTACACACATAATGGTCAATTCGATACAAAATCCGTCAAAATATCAGGTGTTTGATGTTGGGTGCTATTGGGTGGTTAAATTTTTCTACCCATGGCCCACACAACGAATGACACGTCAGTGTCTTGATTTAAATAAACCGCCTCAATGAATACATTTTTCACCTAAGCGCTCATTGCATTATGAGAAAAAGAGTATCTGAGCACAATGATCCAGGTGCACTATTCTTACAACCTGGCCACCTCTACCACAACATCAATTTTGTATCACTACCGATTAGTGTATACACACCCAATGTCTTCATGGGAGTACTTTGAAGTGACTATTTAAGTAGCCGCGAGTACCCACCCCCTGGGTACCACATCGCCGGCCGCAAAAGTGGGTGTAACCATCCACCTAGGTCCACACGCAGTAGCTTAACCACTAGTCACACCATCGGGAGGTACCTGCAGGGGGGGTTTAGCTCCCCATGCAAATGAGCGTTTGCGCTTTGTGTGACATTTAGTAATTTGTCCATTTTTAACATTCGGTCACATAGTTTTTTATATAGTTTTTACACAAAAAGTGTCAATTTATAGGGTTTTTGGTGATCCTCAACTCAAATATAGAGGTTACTAAGCTTGAATAGCAGAAAGTCGTAAACAACAATGTAAATGTTTGGCGCCCTCTATGGTCCAAACTCCAAAGTGCTGCCTACTAAGCTGGTAGGGGAGTACCTGTGAAGGTACTCCTATGGAGTAGCTGCAGAGGTACTCCACTACGGGTGGCTTACATGGATACCTGTCGGTCACCTAACTGGCAACTGCAGAGTACACTATAGGATGGTACTGCTAAGTAAACATAGTTGCTATCCATCCAGTGGTTCGATACTTTCACAAGTACTTAGTTCTAGGTACTGCATCAATAGTGCATCACTGGGTCCCCTAGAGAGCTAGAGTACCCATGGAGGAGCCTAAGCTCTGGGTTACACCGTGAGTAGGAATCTTGCTGTGTATGCAAATCGGCACCCACAGTAAGGTGGAAGAAGCGGAGGCAGCCATTGCTCTCGATTGTTGGTCCTATGTTTTCTATTGTGGTCGGCAAAACATGCATGACGATGAATTCTAAAGATTACGTAGCGTTTTGCCTCTCTATCTATATAGAACCTCTTTGTTTTCAACCACCTCTGGACTCTGGTAACGCCCAGATTATACGCCTGACTGGCCATTGTCCTGGGTCCTCCGATGATTTGTATCAGCGGTTTAGGCTTGGTATCATGGCCGGTCTTTCTTCCGGGCCACCATGCGGGCAACGCTTCTCTTGTCTCGTCTTATCGTAAAGGGGACTTCCGCTTCATTTTTCTTCTCTCGTCCTTCACGTACTGCAGTTTCCATGGGCAATTGCAGTGGTTGGTTTCCAACTGCTTGCCTGCGTAGGTATAACTGGATCACGCGTCTTACTTTTCCACACAATATTCAAGAATACTGCAGTGCCTTGACATTTCATGTGAATACGGTTCATTTGGTAAAGCCTCAAGCCTGTACAGGTGTCTCAGAAAGATTACCCTAACTAAGGCGACCAGAACTCAAAATAAGTATCACATTTGAAAATTTTAAAAGAATTTTAAACCATAATTACTTGTTAAAATTTTAATGTAAACTCACTCGTCGGTTCATTAGTTTTGAAGAAATAAGCGATTATTGTAACCCCTGTCGATGACACTTCCTTCCAGTGCTCACAATAATGCAGATTTAAATGTTAACTCCGCTGTATTCTCGTTTATCTGTCAAGCGCTTCTTTTCATTCCCAAAGAAGCGGCCTTGTTTAATATTTTATTCGTTTTTTTTTTTAACAAATCCAACAAGAAAAACAAACATGGTAAAATTAGCAAATCATCCATCTTTATCAGAAAAAACCTCATAAATCTGTAGAACATGTTAGTTGAACTAGGGGTGGCCCTGCATAGAATGATATGGAATTTTAATCAGTACTTTAACAGGTGGATAATTGGCAATAATTATTCACAATAGTTTTTATTCAAATGAGACATCTTATTTCCAATAACTGGTGGATTCCTACATTTAATAATAAAGGCATGTATTTGAGTGGGCAAATTCAAAATTCACGCGTTTTAATCTACACTCACGTTATATGAAGTACTGGCAACGAGACAAGATGTTTGGTCAACATTTGTCGCCATACAAAGGGCGTTTGTGGTTTCAGATATGCCGAAACTGGTCATAACTTACTCTGGCCAGGCAGGAATTTAGATTCCACCGAAATCCTCTTTGCAAGAAGATAATCTTGAACAATGTTAAGAAGTACTGTGAAACGGGTACAAGTCAAAATTGGAGACGTTGTGGAAGGCGGAGAACCGCCTTAACTTTACAGAACATTGCCGCCATCAGACGAGTCTCGTCTAAATCCAAGACCAAGTTTGAAGACGTACAATGTTGGCCACACATCAAGCTTTAAGTGACAGGAGGAGATTTTTTGTTAGGATACTGAATTCTCTCAAATTTCACGGATCGGTTGTAGACCACCTACCGAGAGACGTTTCGAAGGTTTCGCCGACAAACAGTGCAGAAAAAAAGAAAACCGCAACCCTTGTTTTGAACTTGCCTTCTATCGTAATCGTTCCCTATAGAAAACATGCTTTGACTTTTCTGTCGTGTACGACAGACAGTACTAAATCAATCATCGTTATACATAAAGACGGCGTACTTGGCCTATCACTTCAGTGTGATCTAATGCATTGCATAAGCATTCCAATACACCTGCACAAAAAGTATCTCGGCAGTTTTTCGATCATTATTGTGCCGAAGTCTGACCATTTTGAAAGTTTTCAGAATATACATTTTGTTTGCCTATGTCTTGCTCCTTTATTTAACACCTCGCTTGAAAACAGCGTGCAAATGCCTGAGATAGAGTGCCCGAAAGACTCAAACCCCCCAAAACCAAATTGCAGTTTTTGGATTTTTCAAAATGTCACTTTGTGGTAACAACGCCATAATACGTGTGTATTGATTTTACACAACGAGTTTGCCGACTGAAATGATGAGCTAGAAAGGCCTACGTTAATATTGATTGTGGTCCGTTTTCGTGTCCAGTACACTGCAAGCCCATGAAAATCCAAAAAACTGCAACTTTTGGTTTTGGGTTTTTTTTTTTAAAAGTGTAAATTTTTGCGCTACATTCATTTTCACGCTTTTTTTACAAGCAAGGTATTAATTGAAAGAGCCAGACCTATAACAATTAATGTAAATTGTGTTTTTTTTTTTCGAATCTTTCAAAATTGTAGGACTTTGGCAAATGCTGATCGAAACTGCCGAGATCTTTTTTTGTGCCGGTGTATGTAAAAAAAACAGGGTTCGAGAAAAATATGGTGGGCGCCTCTGCCGGAATCTCCTCATGTCTCTTTAACAATTACCCGCTTAACATTAATTTTTGTCAAAAAGACTAAAGAGGTCGCTACATTTCTTTCTTCATTTTTCTTCAGTTTTTAAGCGAAAAAGAAAAGATGTACCTTTAATTTTGTAAGGGTTGTGCAATATTATGTTGACCTGGTGCAAAATATCATTTATAATCTTATTTGTTTTAAAGGAATAAATAAAACAAAATGAAAAGGTAAGTATTGATTATTCGCCTGTTCTGTCTGAACTCACTTATTACAAACTTGGAATGAAGTTCCATTGACAGTGGTTACATAATCGCTTATTTCTTCAAAACAACTTGAAAACCGAATCAATCGAGGCTGGTTACATTCAATTGAAAAATATTGTGGTTAAGATTCTTTTTGAATTTATCAAAGTGATACTCACTTTTGAATTTATGGTCACCAATAGTAAGGGTGGTATTCTTTCTGAAACACCCTGTAATATATTAGAGAGACCGACTTGGTCCAAGTAACATGGAAAATCAATGGCTTATCCATATTTTCCGAACCGTGCCAAGCCCGTCCTCACTCAATCAAAACCAGTGAAGAATCTCTGAAAAAAAAATTCTTAAAAAATAAAAACAGCTAACCAAGGAAACCAAATATAAAAGCAATAGTGTCAACAATGACCAAATAAAGATGACTATGTCAAAACTAAATACACTACGACAAACAAGTGGGCCGGATATGACACCATCAGACAGACAGAACTAGGTTTTAGGGGGGATATTGAGCCCTTGAGGTTGGTTAGTTTTGAGAATATCAATCCAAAAACGCTCGTGATGTAAACGACGGAATTTAGACTGTTTGCCCAAACTCTCGATAATCATCAATTTAAGATCTTTTTTTCAGAATGACGATTGGTGGAAAAATGAACCCCAACCGTTTTTCAGGATGACTGCGATATGTCTGGTGGTAGAAACGATGATATATATCGCTCATCTCTTATATATCTTCTATATATAATATAGAGCTCTCTCTCTCTATCTCTCTACTCTCTCTACTCCTCTATCTCTATATCTCTCTCTCTCATCTCGCTCTCTCTCTCTCTATCTACATCTATCTACCTCTCTCTCCTCTCTCTCCTCGTTCTCTCTCTCTTCTCTCTCTCTTCTCTCTCTCTCTCCTAATCTGGTGGTCTTGGAGTCCCTCCCCCCCTGCACTTCCCCCGTTTGGGCTTCCTTTACCTCCCCGTCCTGTGCTCCCCCCACCCCTCCCTTCTTCTTCCCCCCTCGGCCCTCTGCCTTTTCCCCTCCTTTTCCCCCCCATGTGCGCAGTACTTCGGTCCCCTTTTGCTTGCTCCAGGCCTGATTTTTTGTTCTCCCCCTTTTTTTATCCCCTTTTTCTCCCTCCTGACGGACAGGTGGTAGTACAGTACAGCATTGGCAAATTGCAATGCATTGTGGGATTGATTCAAAACACCCTCTGGTGTGGCCCTGTCCTCGTCGGTGTCCTCGTTAGTTTATCCTGTAATCTAATGTTTGTTCACATTAATCAAATGTGCTTTTTTTAAATCTGTGGGATCAAAGATTAAACCTCTTTGGGGTTTATTTTGATCTCTCCCCATTCATTTCAACATACTTTGTAAGCTACCTATGGTTATATTATATTATACGCTATTCTATAATCACATTATAATAATATATTACTGTACTATTATTATTGTTATTATTATAATATAAAATATATATCTCATAACATTTATTTTCTTGTAATATATCATATTGATTGTATTATGATTATTGTTTTGAATGAAATAAACATGAAATAAAATCGGAATAAAATGAGTCTGTGTCTGTGAGGTTTTATTAGAAATGGTAAGGAGCGCTACTCTCCAGGGCTGTATTTAAGCCCATGGTATACTTCAGTCGCAGCGAGCGATTGGCGTGCACAACACCGGATTTTGACCCAAGATCAAGTGTTACGCATGCTCACGCGAAGAAGTCGCTCGCTGCGACTGGAAATATATCACGGGCTTTATAGTAGGGTTCAAAATTAAAGTCCCATTCTAGAAGTTTGTGGAAGAAGGTTTGAAGGTGTTTTCTTGTACTTTCATGGGTGCTGAACAAGATTTTCCGGGTCCAACCTCTGGAAATGTGGGGAGACTCTCGCTAGAGGGCGTTTTTCAAAATGGCACCCAAAATTCCAGATTATTACACATTAAAGCTAAAAATAGCTATCTAAGAGTTAGTATGAAATCAATTTTGGGGTTTTTCTTAACACTTAACTGCATAAGGGGTTTGCACTTCCGTTAGTGCATAACGGTGGGTTCCTAGGGACCCACCCTAATATAACCACTTACCTAAAGGATTGAATATTTATTAATCTTTCCCTGGAGATGGCCAGCGCACACAAGTGTTGAAAAAAACCCAAATGCGCTTGGCCGGATTCGAACCGGCAACCTCCGTATTACTAGTGACGGCGCTCTAACCAACTGAGCCACAAGACTGGTTGGAAGAAGAGCGATAGATATCATCTACAGGTGTTAGGTTCGGAAGGTGTTCATCGCTTTCCTAGCGGATAGCATCAGAACGGTATATTTACATATACAATTTATATTTGTTTTGAAATTTTAACTACTTAGTTCTCCAGGGGTTCGTTCCCCAAAGTTGACGCGTAAGTTGTGTCGCAACTTGCGCTCAGCACAAGCTAAGATTTCTATTAGTTGCGACTTACGTCTGTTCCCCAAACACCTGCTGAGATGGTTCTCAACTCGTGATACGCATCAAGAGTTACGAACGTTCTTAGAGTATTCTACTCCAAGCCTATCGATTAAACGATTGGGAGTATTTGTGGGTGTAATGTGTGCTAGCGTGTGTGACAGTGCTTCGCTATTGTCCTTTTCGCATAATAGAATGTATTAAAAGGTTAGTGACACTAAAAAACAGGTATTATTACTCGGACGACCATGTCTATCATATAAAAAAGCAGTTATTACACTGGTGTTCGAAAAAGCAAAGCCAACGATAACAAATCCTGCAAAATGTAAGGTTTTCAACCGCGCTATTGGTTTTGCTTTTTCCAGTTCCAAATATTTTAGGCCAGTCTGTATGGGAATATTGCAGGAAACAATAACAAAGTTAAAATAATTTTAAAGGGGAAGATTAAATCGTTTTCTTTGTTAGAGTTGACAGACATTATATTTTCTAGGTAAATGTGGAAAAATACATCTTAAAGCAATATTAGCACATTTTTTTGAAGAGCGCCCCCAATTTTTCAAAAATTTGGAGATTTTTACACGATTGCATTGGTAACTGGCTAGTAAACTATACCTGTGAATGGTTAAGCTCGAAAATGTCTATGTGACACAAACGAAGGGATTTTGTACTAGAATAATTATTATCGGGGATCCCCGATAATAATACAACGGCTGCTGGAACGGCCTTCCAATGTGAAATAGCCGGGAAATAGCGCCATGTACGTGTCTACGCTCATCCATTAGTTGTTTTAATAGTTCAGGCAAGCCAAGTTAGAGGTTATTTTCTCGAGGTGGCACTATTTCATCATGGACGGCCATAAACGTAGCATTTCCAGCTCTGCCGTTAAGTCCAATCTGGGATCCCAATTCTAATTACAAAATCGCTTATTTTGTGATAAATACGCATTTTTTAGCATTCTCGTTCGCAGGTATAGTTTCCTAGACAATTACCAACGTAACTGTGCAAAAATATCAAATTTTGAAAATTGGGGGCGCTCTTCAAAAAATGTGCTAATATTGCTTTAAAATAATTCCATATATGCAAGGTAAAGCAAAAGGTATGAGCAAGGGTATTCTGTATTCATTTACCATACATTACTATAGGTTCATGTATGGACAAGGTAGTCCTGCGTAGTTTGGGGGAATATTCTCACCATTGGGTTACTTTATTTCCGATTTCTGTCATTTTTTCATTTGAAAAAAAAAAAAAAAAAAAACACTGGTGTTCGAAAAAGCAAAGCCAACGATAACAAATCCTGCAAAATGTAAGGTTTTCAACCGCGCTATTGGTTTTGCTTTTTCCAGTTCCAAATATTTTAGGCCAGTCTGTATGGGAATATTGCTGGAAACAATAACAAAGTTAAAATAATTTTAAAGGGGAAGATTAAATCGTTTTCTTTGTTAGAGTTGACAGACATTATATTTTCTAGGTAAATGTGGAAAAAATCTTATAATAATTCCATATATGCAAGGTAACCAAAAGGTATGAGCATGGGTATTCTGTATTCATTTACCATACTACTATAGGTCATGTATGGACAGGTATCTCTGTGTTTGGGGGAATATTCTCACCAGTTGGGTTCGTTATTTCCGATTTCTGTCATTTTTTCATTTGAGTTCAAAGAGCCCCCCCCCAAAAAAAGCTTTGCCATTCACTATTATCCAAAAAAGATGTTATTTTTTGCTTTTTCATAATTCTTTATAGGCCTACATGCAGTTGATCATCTTGCAATTAAGTTTCTTATTGTTTTATTGTATTTATTTCTACATTGCTTCTTTTCTTCAGTAGTAGCTAGTTGTTGCGGACAGGTGGCAAAAACTTTTAAACAACGGGATTTCCTTGGTAGAAAATAATACATTCTGTCCAAAAGTTAATTTTGCCCCTGTTTTTAACATAATAACTTTAATTTAGATATTGGCTACAGAAAAAAGCCTATCTAAAAGCTTGACCCATCTTCAAATTCCAAACATGTTACTGCAGATATTAAATTCTGATACATGTATAATCCCCAGAGAAAAGGTTACCTTAACTGCAAACCATCTTTTAAGTATATCAAGCTTGAATCAGTATGCCATTTTCATTTTGTATTGTGCTACAACCATGACAAAATGCTGTTAATGTTTATACTAGTTTCCGTTATTTTATACATAGCCTTGATGGGAATAGTCTGTATTTTGTACTTTGTTATATTATAAAATTATTTATTTTATATTTTACCTTCCCCAGAGTTTTCAGATAAACCATCCAAGACTCCTACTGTTCTATTTTCCGTACCTTTACGACGGGTTCCAATCACATAAATCGTATAGTATATCAATTATGGTAGGCCTATATAGTTATCTACAACCTCCTTTTTTTCAAAGGATCCGATGTGTTTATATAATTCCCAATTTGTCGTTCGGGACCTATTTCCCTTCACCTCCAGATCAGACCACCCACCGCTGGCCTGATTACTCAAGCTACCATATATGAAAACGTGTTAAAGCTGAATTCAGAGATTTCCCTTGTGGGGTGCCCTGACTTTCAAACAAATCGTTTTTTTGCAGTGTACATAATGTGTCCATATACACTGCAAAAAGGGAGTGTTAAAATGTTAACATACCACGTGGTGTCAAGCTTGGTCAGTGTTCTGGGTCCGTTCCCGAAACTATAACGTAACGTTCATCTTATACCAATGGCCCTTAACTTGATAAACCGATTTCGATATTACCTCTGTCGGCATATGTTCAACGATGATGCTAATTTTTGTGTAATTTTTTGTGTATATTAACTTTTTAGCTCGTTTGATAACATCGTAATTGGGGACGCAATATTTTAGAGCTTTAAGTGTTTTGGTTTAATGTGGGCGTGAGAATAAAATATTTCCAACCTCTAGCAGAGTAGGCCCTAGTTTTGTCACGACAGAAGGGAAATAAAAATTATACCCTTACCATGCCATTCCATGTTTACAATTTAAAGTCCTTAACTGAAAGATTTACAATTTAAAGGGCCATTGCATAGCCTCATTTATCAAATTAAAGGGCTGTTGCCATCATAAATTAAGTGGCTATTTGTTTTTCCTTGTTACCATTTAAACTTAAGGTTATTCCTTCATTTACCAATTAATGGGTCATGCCTTCAGTTAACCATTAAAGGGTCATTCCTTCATTTACCACCAATTAAAGGGTCATTCCTTCATTTAACCATTAAAGGGTCATTCTTCATTTACCATTTAAAGGGGCTCCTTTCATTTAACCATAAAGGGGCATCCTTTCATTTACCAATTAAAGGTCATTCCTTCATTTACCAATTAAAGGTCATTTCTTCATTTACCAATTAAAGGGTCTTTCTTTCTTCATTTACCAATTAAAGGTCATTCCTTCTTTAACCAATTAAGGGCCTTCCTTCATTTACCAATTAACGGGTCATTCCTTCATTTATTCAATGAATTATTGTCATTCCTTCATTTACCAATCATAATTCATTCATTTAACAATTAAGGGTCATTCCTTCAATTTACCAATGAAAGGGTAATTTCTTTGGCAATTAAAGGGCCATTTCTTTGCCAATTAAAGGGTCATTTTACATTAAGGGTCATTCCATTATTGGGGTGATTGTCACTGATATTTTTGGTTAAATGAGAACCTGAACTAAGATAGAAATTAATACATTATAAAATTATTGAACACATAAGATAAACCTTGGTATAAAAGATTACTAACTACCAACAAACATTTGTCTGACCTGCGCTATTTGAAATTTGCGCAAGTGTATATGGGATATATGAGTGAAACCACTCGATATTTTTGTGGTTAATATTATTTTATCGTGTATATTGTATAATTGATATATGGGGTTCTCCTTTAAAAATAATTTATTCTACTTCTCATTCCTATTTTGGGCAGATTCATTTTTCTGATATTGTATTGTTATTCCTCATGATGACAGTTGTCTTGTGTGTTATAAAAAAAACCTGACTTTGTGTGGGCTGTTAGTGCATTGGTATATGCTTATACTTACCTTACCTATCATACAATACAGAAAAAAAACCACACAAGACAAACACCATTTTTTGACCAAAATATGACATTTTAATTTTCCAACGTTAAGGTGAAGTACATGTATGAATGGGCCTTGATGTTATATAAATAATACAATGAAAAAGTGATATATATGTTAAGTTTGTTTTTGTAAACAGATTACGACATGGTGGCATGATATAAAATTTTCATCTTGAAAAAGGGTTTAATTTTTTGTTCTAATTTTTATTTTGTGTGTAGGATAACCAAAATGCCATCGCCTACTAAAGACGCGAGTACAAGTAATACACCGAATGGAAGGAAAGAAAGTGTGTCGCAAGAGAAGAAACGATCCGCCCTTCCATATCGTTTGAGAATACGCTGTGAACATCGTGACCTTGATGAAGGGGCTTCCACTAGCAAGTCAATATGCAGTACTCCAACCCCGATTCAAAATTGGAGACACAAAAAGAAAGAGACAAGCCCAAATAAATACCAGGATATCAAAGAGAAGGCAAAAGAGTATAGTAAATGGTATCGACTACAGTGTTCAACAGCTGAATACAGATTGAACAAGAGAAACCTTACATCCAAAGAAAAAGAAGAGGCTTTAATGTGGGCTGAGAGGAAAAAAAGAAATAATGAAAATGCAAGAAAGAGAATGAACAAGATGAATGCTAAGAAAAGAGTAGAACAAGCTGCCAAGCCCGGTAAAGCTAAGAAAGTCCTGACAAGAAAGCAAGCTGACCTTAAGAAAAAGAAAGAAGCAGAGAAGAAGAGAAATCAACGAGCTAGATACACACCAGAACGAAGGGAAGCCATATTAGCCAGAAGAAGAGAATTATATGCTCAGAAGTCTGAAAACATAAAGAACAGGATCTTGGAAGAAGAGAGAAGAAAACTGAAAGAAATGGAAGAAAGAGTGAAATCACTAGAAGAAGAGTTAAAAGAAAAAGAGAATGAAATTTCAAACAAATCTGACAACCTACGTGAAAGAAACAATTGTCTCCCAGAAGAACATTCACAAGATTTGAGATCAGATGAAGCAAGGAGAAAAGCTCTAGAGCGAGTAAAGAAGACACTGCCAAGACATCGCATGCATAATATTAATACAACAATAGACCTTGTTCAAAAGGCTTCACCAAAAAAGAAGGCTGCATTTGAGAAAGCTGGCATGGGTAACAATCTCTTAAATGAATCGTTGGCAGAGGCAGTAGCTTCTAGTCTTGCTAAGCCACGATCTAGGAAACGCAAAGCAATTGCCAGTGCACTAAAAGACCTGAAAAAACACAATTTGCAGAGAGCAGCAGCAAGACGCTTTGGAGTGAGTCGGAAATTGCTTAGCAATGCAGTGAAGAAATCAATTGGTCACAAAGCCCTTCCATTGGCAACAATTAAGTTGATCCAAGATTATTACGAGAGCCAGTCCAACCCACTTCCAGAAAAAAAAACATGTCAGCAAAAAAACAATGAAACCTCGACACATCATGGACGTGACTATTGCACAACTCTATCAGAAGTTTTGTAAAAGTCACCCCGATCACCCAGTCAGCATGTCTGTCTTTTACAGCCATAGACCAAGGCATGTGAAGACAAAGGGGGAAGCTAGATACAATGGCTGTCTGTGTGAATATTGTGAGAACATTCATCTGAAAATACAAGCACTTAACAGGATCCAGAAATCAACCTTCAGAGATGGATACGATGCCATAAACTCATCCATGTGCCCAAAACCAGTAGGTTGGGATTTTCACCATCCGTCATGTATTACTAGAAAATGTAAGGAATGTGGCATTCAAAAGATGGATGACCGACTTGATACCGTTGTGGCAGATAACAAAGGCAAGACCATAAAGTGGAAACGGTGGGAACTTGTGATGACCACATGCCATACAAACAAGGGAACAAAGAACATCAAAAAACGCAAGCCAATTGAAAAACATGGTTCGGTGGTTGACTTAGTGAAAGAATTCAAAGACGAAGTACACCCTTATGCAGAACATCTTTTCAACAAAGACTGGCAAAACAGACAAGAGAAAGAGCTTATTAGTAAATTACAGGGAGATGAAGTAATGGGTGTGTACGACTTTGCAGAGAACTACAAGTGTGGACATCAAAGAGAAGTACAAAGTGCATACTACGCGCAAGACTCCGCCACTTTGCATCCAGTTGTGACATACTACTCTTGTCCTGTGTGCCATGAGCCGGTAAAGGAGAGTATAATATTGGTAAGTGATGATCTGACGCATGACTACCATCTGGTCCACGAGTTCCAGAAACGTGTGAGCCACCATCTGACTACAACAAGGGGCTTGACCCTCAACTGCTTCTACCGTTTCTCAGATGGATGCAGTTCTCAATATAAAAGCAAGGCCCAATCTCCGATATCAGCTATGCCAGAAAGGATTTTAGCTACCCAATCCACCATAATTATTCCGGAACGAGACACGGAAAGGGGGCTAGTGATGGAGAAAGTGGTGTCATAAAGAAGATGGCGTCCGAGGCTGTCAAAGGAGGAACAGCGGTAATAAGCACCCCACTGCAACTCTTTCATTTCTTGAATGAAAATGCCACAAAGAATGCCAAAGACAGTTGTTGCGCTCCATTCATGAGGTCTGTCTTGTTCGTGGAGCATGGTGAAGTAATGCGGGAACGTAATGGTAGGGCGCTAAAGACCGTCACAGGAACAAGGAAACTCCACAGCATAAAGAGCATACATGATGGAAGAGTTGCTGTAAGAAACCTCTCTTGCTTCTGTGATGCATGTCTCAGAAGTGGTGGCAGATGCATGAATGCCCTTTATGTTCTGCCCTGGAAAGAAGTTAATCTAGCAAGCAAAGGAACAGGTAAGAAGTGCACCATTGGATAAACTGGGGGAGGGAGGGGAAAGAGTTTTTTAATTGACGAAAAAAATAATTCCATTTGCATGAAACAAAAATTTAAAAATGTAAAATTTGACATGTAAAGAAACATTTCCCTGCCTGACTAGACTGGAAATGACTTTACCCTTTGCACGGCTCGCCATTTGCTCGAAATACATGTAGCATTGGAATAATAAGGGTGTCGCATAACAATAACCTGATGGGTAATTATATTGCTACCTAAACCAAAACTTCCTACCTCTGCTGACTGTAGTATACATATGATTCACCCTTAAGTTGGATATGTTGCAAATGTAGTTATCATCGTTTTTTGTACACATGTGTATTAACAACAACAACAAATTGTAATTTGGTTCTGTAATTTTCTAGATCACCACTCAATTCAACTGTTTTTAAATGAAATTCATTTTTCTGGTTAATACTTTCTTACAGATACAGAGGATTATATCCAAGCTGCCAACAGTGATCCCCAGCAGTCATCCCCTATTCCCTTTGCCCAAGAAGATGATGCTGAAGCTGCCAACAGTGACCCCCAGCAGTCATCCCCTATTCCTTTTGCCCAAGAAGATGATGCTGATGCTGCTGATACAGAGGATGACCCCCAGCAGTTGTCCCCCATACCCTTTTCCCAAGAAGATGTTGATGCTACTGACTTTGGTAATGTGCCTCGTCTTGATGCAGATGAAGAAAAAGAGGCTGAACTGATTAGTGATTCTGCTCAACCCACTGATGAAGAAGCAGCCACCTCCAAGTAAGTTTGACATTAATGTTGTGGCACTACAATATATTCTGTGTTGAAGGTTATGTTGCCCATGTGTTAACCATATGCGCTTTACTTGCAACCTTAAGTTTAGTATGTTTAGTACCGGTATACAATGTACATGTGATCAAAGTCAGTGAAATCTGAACTCTTGCAGGACAAAATGGACAATTGGACATTCAACTTAAATTAACCAGAATATACTTGTTTTTAACAACTTCATTTTACTATAATTTTTACACATTAAGAAGTACATTGTACATTTGAATACCCATCAAAACAGTGCATCATCTGATGGTGTGTGTGTGCTCGCAATAACAAAATTTAGGCCGAGACTTGACATAATTCTTTAAGTTTCCTTTATTGTAGTTCAAATAGTACAAGCAATGACTTGATGGTTATGAATTTGGGAAATGTTTAACCAATTCATAGGAATTGAAATGATTTCAAGTAATCTTGACCACCTTAAGGCACTCTGACTGTCATATAAATTGCATTATTAACATATGCTGACTTGAGTACTATTTTTATTAAATCTTTTTGTTTTCCGCACACAGGATCGTAGCGAATGCTCATGTGGCAGTGCATTTTGAACCACCTAAAGGCAAGACTACAACTAAAGGAATGGTGTATATGGCCCTGGTGAGTAGTTTTTTACACTGATTTAGTTAATTTCAGAAGTGGAATCAAGCACTTCTCATGCAAATATTAGCACTTAACAGGATCCAGAAATCAACCTTCAGAGATGGATACGATGCCATAAACTCATCCATGTGCCCAAAACCAGTAGGTTGGGATTTTCACCATCCGTCATGTATTACTAGAAAATGTAAGGAATGTGGCATTCAAAAGATGGATGACCGACTTGATACCGTTGTGGCAGATAACAAAGGCAAGACCATAAAGTGGAAACGGTGGGAACTTGTGATGACCACATGCCATACAAACAAGGGAACAAAGAACATCAAAAAACGCAAGCCAATTGAAAAACATGGTTCGGTGGTTGACTTAGTGAAAGAATTCAAAGACGAAGTACACCCTTATGCAGAACATCTTTTCAACAAAGACTGGCAAAACAGACAAGAGAAAGAGCTTATTAGTAAATTACAGGGAGATGAAGTAATGGGTGTGTACGACTTTGCAGAGAACTACAAGTGTGGACATCAAAGAGAAGTACAAAGTGCATACTACGCGCAAGACTCCGCCACTTTGCATCCAGTTGTGACATACTACTCTTGTCCTGTGTGCCATGAGCCGGTAAAGGAGAGTATAATATTGGTAAGTGATGATCTGACGCATGACTACCATCTGGTCCACGAGTTCCAGAAACGTGTGAGCCACCATCTGACTACAACAAGGGGCTTGACCCTCAACTGCTTCTACCGTTTCTCAGATGGATGCAGTTCTCAATATAAAAGCAAAGGCCCAATCTCCGATATCAGCTATGCCAGAAAGGATTTTAGCTACCCAATCCACCATAATTATTCCGGAACGAGACACGGAAAGGGGGCTAGTGATGGAGAAAGTGGTGTCATAAAGAAGATGGCGTCCGAGGCTGTCAAAGGAGGAACAGCGGTAATAAGCACCCCACTGCAACTCTTTCATTTCTTGAATGAAAATGCCACAAAGAATGCCAAAGACAGTTGTTGCGCTCCATTCATGAGGTCTGTCTTGTTCGTGGAGCATGGTGAAGTAATGCGGGAACGTAATGGTAGGGCGCTAAAGACCGTCACAGGAACAAGGAAACTCCACAGCATAAAGAGCATACATGATGGAAGAGTTGCTGTAAGAAACCTCTCTTGCTTCTGTGATGCATGTCTCAGAAGTGGTGGCAGATGCATGAATGCCCTTTATGTTCTGCCCTGGAAAGAAGTTAATCTAGCAAGCAAAGGAACAGGTAAGAAGTGCACCATTGGATAAACTGGGGGAGGGAGGGGAAAGAGTTTTTTAATTGACGAAAAAAATAATTCCATTTGCATGAAACAAAAATTTAAAAATGTAAAATTTGACATGTAAAGAAACATTTCCCTGCCTGACTAGACTGGAAATGACTTTACCCTTTGCACGGCTCGCCATTTGCTCGAAATACATGTAGCATTGGAATAATAAGGGTGTCGCATAACAATAACCTGATGGGTAATTATATTGCTACCTAAACCAAAACTTCCTACCTCTGCTGACTGTAGTATACATATGATTCACCCTTAAGTTGGATATGTTGCAAATGTAGTTATCATCGTTTTTTGTACACATGTGTATTAACAACAACAACAAATTGTAATTTGGTTCTGTAATTTTCTAGATCACCACTCAATTCAACTGTTTTTAAATGAAATTCATTTTTCTGGTTAATACTTTCTTACAGATACAGAGGATTATATCCAAGCTGCCAACAGTGATCCCCAGCAGTCATCCCCTATTCCCTTTGCCCAAGAAGATGATGCTGAAGCTGCCAACAGTGACCCCCAGCAGTCATCCCCTATTCCTTTTGCCCAAGAAGATGATGCTGATGCTGCTGATACAGAGGATGACCCCCAGCAGTTGTCCCCCATACCCTTTTCCCAAGAAGATGTTGATGCTACTGACTTTGGTAATGTGCCTCGTCTTGATGCAGATGAAGAAAAAGAGGCTGAACTGATTAGTGATTCTGCTCAACCCACTGATGAAGAAGCAGCCACCTCCAAGTAAGTTTGACATTAATGTTGTGGCACTACAATATATTCTGTGTTGAAGGTTATGTTGCCCATGTGTTAACCATATGCGCTTTACTTGCAACCTTAAGTTTAGTATGTTTAGTACCGGTATACAATGTACATGTGATCAAAGTCAGTGAAATCTGAACTCTTGCAGGACAAAATGGACAATTGGACATTCAACTTAAATTAACCAGAATATACTTGTTTTTAACAACTTCATTTTACTATAATTTTTACACATTAAGAAGTACATTGTACATTTGAATACCCATCAAAACAGTGCATCATCTGATGGTGTGTGTGTGCTCGCAATAACAAAATTTAGGCCGAGACTTGACATAATTCTTTAAGTTTCCTTTATTGTAGTTCAAATAGTACAAGCAATGACTTGATGGTTATGAATTTGGGAAATGTTTAACCAATTCATAGGAATTGAAATGATTTCAAGTAATCTTGACCACCTTAAGGCACTCTGACTGTCATATAAATTGCATTATTAACATATGCTGACTTGAGTACTATTTTTATTAAATCTTTTTGTTTTTCCGCACACAGGATCGTAGCGAATGCTCATGTGGCAGTGCATTTTGAACCACCTAAAGGCAAGACTACAACTAAAGGAATGGTGTATATGGCCCTGGTGAGTAGTTTTTTACACTGATTTAGTTAATTTCAGAAGTGGAATCAAGCACTTCTCATGCAAATATTATTATACAGCTGTTATTAAATCACCCAGTTCATAATATACTACTCTAGATATCAAAGAACTGTTTACATCTTATGTTGTGGTTACTCCTTGTGAAGAACCTTTACTTGTAAGATTTTCAGAAGCTGGGCTGGGAGAGAGATTTGTTGTTATACATGTGGAGTAGTTGAGTACACACAAAATTGTTCAGAATATCAAGGAAGTTAAATAAGTAAAAGGCAAGAGCAATTAATATTTCCTTTATTACTTTTGCCTGGCCTGTCACAAATTGTTTTGTACACTTGTTTTGTATGTGTGTGAAATTAATATTCCCGTTTCATTTCATTTTGACCAGGTAAGCAACGTGAAAGAAGACAACATTCAGGTTAAGTTTATGCGACGCAGCAACAAAGGGCTGTATGATTTCACTCTGGAGCCAGAAGCCACTCATCCAGTATCGGACGTTGTGCAGATTATGACAGAACCAACCATTACCCAATCTGGAAGGGCTTACCTGTATCATTTTAATCAGCAGGAACTAAATGGATTGTCAGAGAAATTTATACTCAAATAAGTGAACAGTAAAACCCCAGGACCAGCAGCTGTAGAATTTGAAATATTTGTAATGCACAGATACATACTAGATGTTAATCATTGAGGATTGTAAATGACTGATTCTGATGGCAGCTCAGACAGGAAATAATGTAATTGGTGCCTTAAAACAGGATTCATTTACAGTGCTGGTTTCGGTCCCTAAATGTAAGTTAGGAGACAGTTTGTGTCCGGGACCTTCTATGAAAATTTTTCCAGTACATGAAAAAAATTCACAGAAAAGCACCCTGCTTTTCATCAGCTGGGAAACACAAACATGCTGTCTCAATACAACTTTTAAAACAGGGTGACTCAAAATTGAAAATACAGCTGATGAGTATTAAAACTAGGGCACAATAAGCACAGGTTAGTATGTTAGTTGTTAATACATGTAGTTTAGTAGGCTATGGACCTGGTGGAGGGCCATGAAGGCATATAGCAGTGCAGAAAAATAAGATATGTTAGTACATGGTTAACAATGTTAATACAATGAATGTTCAGTGGCATGTTGCTTCTGTTGAATATGCTTCACATTTAAAGGTGCCTGTTTTGATTTAAAGTGTGCCATGTTCTTCACTTGGGAAACAAATTTGTGGTTTAACATTCCACAATGCCCTATATATAAATGTAGTTTTCATGTAAAATTGTCATTTTTATGGTTATCTTGGGAAAGACATGCACTTGAAGACTGAAATTTCAGGACACAATTTAGAAAAAAGGTTTTGCATGTGGTATAAAACTCAAAACAAGGTAATTCATGGGGGTCCTAAAGACAATCAGAACACACACCTTTAAAAATAGAAAATCTGAATGATGGAAAATATGTTGCAGCTTGGAAAACACTCATGTATTGAACATTTTTAAAATATTTTAATGAAGCTCAAACAGTGATGATTATGCACATTTTTTATATGGCGCATGCTTGACAAAGGTGTCAAAATTCACCATGATAACAGAAGATGTGAGGGAAAACAACATTTGTGTGTTTTATTTGTAATTTCAGGAAATGAACATTAAAAATTTGCCAATATTCTTTTGACTTTAACAAATGTTTTGTTGTTCACTTCATTCCATTGCAGTGTATACACATGTAATAGGATCGGGGGTTGGATTGGTGATTTTGTCACACACTAATTACATTCATATGGAAGTCCTTTGAGTGACAGTTGGTTGATTATGATTACATCAACTTCCAACCCTATAATAAAGTAAATTCATATATTTTACATTATGCTCTTTTCAAGCTTGTTAGAAAGTACATCGTCGAATAGCAATAAATAGACACTGCGTGTCGACACTGCTAACTTAAACAGAGACATTGATATTTGGTGTCCCTTTTTACACGGGAAACTTTTATATTACGCACAGTATTTCAATTAAGGTAGATGCTTTTTATGGGGTTTAAAAGGTATTTTCATTAAGAACTCTATAGTGTACAGTTTATATCAAAAGGGATACACCATTATTGAGTGCCACTGTCCTATTGGAACCAGCTTAGCATGCCAGCACAGCATATTTTTAATTGTAGAAATGATTTTAAATATATGAAGGCAAAGATCTCAAATGAACCCCATTAAGTGCTGTTTACTTAAGAAACAGTCATACCTGTTACTTTATTTGTTTTCTTTTTACCAAAACATGTGTTAACAAAATATAACCCAATAAAAGACCAGGTTTCCTATGTAAAAAGGACACCAAAGGTTTTGGTGTCCCATTTACACGCGAAACCCTTTCTTCAAGCAGAGCTCCTAAACATTTCAATGATTGTGCTCATGTTCAAACTTTAAGAATTACTGAAATATTTTCTAAACTACAATTTAGAACATGTTTGTTGAAAGGAGTCAGCAATGTGGACTTAATAATAAAACTTTTGTCCCAGTATATCTTAAATGTGACAATTTATGCCAAAATCATGAAAACAGTGGCTCTTGCAAATTACTTCAATCAAAACCAGTATAAATTCAATGTTGTTCAATGTTAAGGGTGGTTAGAATAATGCTCAAAACAAGTGCAAAGTCTGACTTATTCCAATATATGGCAGTAATTTTAGCCTCGGACAGTTTCAGATTTGGTGTCCCCCTTTACACGTGAAACCAGATGTATATTTGGCTATTCGAACTGGGGGCGCGTAAAACCGAGCTGTTTTGCTGAAATGATGGTTTAAGTTTACAAAAATATGGTTATTTAGGTATCATAAAATGTCACATTGGAGGACATATAATGTAGTTGAAATTTTGGTGCCTATGTCACAAACTGGTACCCTAATAAAAAGAATGACCCACGTGTGAACTTTACGCAAAAGTTGCGATAGAAAGAGGCTACGACTGTCGTACGACCACTTTCGGGAACGGACCCCTGATAACTAAAATTTACGACTGAGTTCTACGTCGATACTAGTTGTGACTTAGTACACAACTATTCACTTGCAAAGAATCCAATATCTTTAGCAATGACATCAGGATAACTACATTTCCTGCCACGGCTATGTTTCCTCCAGGTGGTGTCCAGAAAATCTGGTGAGAGATAGGTTGGTCAGTTGTCCGCATGCAGTGACCTGCAAATTGGAGACGTCTCTTTTTAATGGTTTCTGATAGGAGTGGTATATCTCCATATACTTCATTGTTGGAAATATGATCCCTCCAGCTGATGTTAAGTACTCTTCTATGAAGTTGTATATAACAGCCATTGATCCTGTCCTCAAGCTTTTGGGTAATGGTCAAGTCTCAGTTCCATAGATGAGTATACTCTCGACACATGCTCTGAAGAACTTAAGTTCTATCCTGACTAGGTACTGGGTAACCCATGTAGTCATGTAAGCCTCTAATAGAATTTCAATAGCCTTTTTTTTTCTTGTGATGGAATGCAAAAAAAAACATCCTCTTCGCATTTTAGTCAAGTTTGCATGATAAAAGTTTTTGTGTCTCTAAAAAGGTGAATAACATGAGAGTATTAACTTCTTGCTTCACGAAAATATTATTGATTAAGGCCTACACCTCAAATAAAGTTTCCGAAATCAATGTCAGGTATTTTAAGGATATTGTTTAAAAATAGTAGAATCTGTAATTTATACACTGATATTTGGGTTACATTTCATTGACATTACATAATTAATCAAAACATAAAAAAATTGTCTAGTGGCGGCCATTTTGAAATCTTCCATGGTGGCTGAGTCTGCTCATTGAAAAAATACGCATGCAGTGATTTGGAATTATCATCATAGTACATGCAATGCTACCATTTATTAGTGGTATGCTGAGATATATTAAAAACAAGTGTATTAGATATGGCGACCATTTTGAAATCCAAGATGGCGTCAAAGCTAAATTAGATACAAGTAAACCAGTGCTTTTAATGGAATCCCTAGTATCACAAACGTGGGTATTACCACCAGTTTTACTCTTCCACGTTGTTCACACGCCAAGATATAGGACATAACATAATTTAAAATGGCGGCCATTTTGAAATACAAGATGGCAGCCAAACCAAATCAGTTACAAGTAAGACGAATCCCTGGTATCACAAACATAGGTATTGCCACCAATTTTACTCTTCTAAGTTGCTCCTAAGCCGAGATATAGGACAAAAAATACTGAAAATGGCGACCATTTTGAAATCCAAAATGGCGACTGAAGGCGTGGTTGAAAAAAATGGCACCTAAGATTTTTGAAATCAGCACCCCAAAATTGACAAAGTAAGCTAATAAAATCAATTTTGGCACAAAAATCCC
The DNA here is from genome assembly GCA_023653785.1 of Ophioderma brevispina. Lineage (NCBI taxonomy): Eukaryota > Metazoa > Echinodermata > Ophiuroidea > Amphilepidida > Ophiodermatidae > Ophioderma > Ophioderma brevispina. Next base: position 63,522 of record JAMKCH010033669.1, read on the forward strand.
ACGGGAAAACATAACAAACTGTACTATATTTTGAATTTTGTCAATCCGTGGACAAGTTGGTTCGTATGAGGGCGTATGGGTGGCCATTGGGGTACAAACGTGTCAGTGCAGTATTAAAAGGACTGATGTCCAAGGGTCCAGGGAGGGCCCAGTGATCTGATTTTTTAGGAATTTTGTTTTTGATTTGAATGGATGCATCGTGTTGGTGAGTGCGACTGTTGTAAAAAGTGCAATTCCAAATAAATAAGTTTGATTTTATGTCAATTGAACCTACTGTGCTCTGAATTCGAAGACAGAGCCGAGACTGTGGGACAGTCTAATTTTAACCCGCAAAGCGTTAGTACTTTTTACTAATTTTAAGAATGATCATGAAATATCTTGTGGTTCCTACCCCCATTGTAAGACAAGGTTTATTTACCAAAATTAGAATTTTTCTCCTAGGAACAACCAAACCAAACACATTTAGCCCTAAGATTTCACAGGGAAAATGACAAAAGTAATAGCTTTCTTCAGATAAAAAAAATTGACTACTCCCGGGAAATGTTCGAGTTTGTGAACGAAGCTATTAGTAAACGGGCCATGGACTTTTAAACATTTAAGCGTCCAAGATGGCCGCCGGAAAGAGGCATGTTTTATTAAATGTAATTTACAATTTGATGGGGTTAGAATGTGAGTGATATTTTGAGATCACTAATATTTTGCGGACATGATCTAACTCAAGATGGCGGCGGTTATACCTGCTCCTGGGGACCGCAATCAAGAAGTAAATACACCTCTTTTTCGACAAAGTAACAACCATAAGGAAATTTGGACGCTAGGAAGGCAGTAGAAAGCGCGAAGGGGTCGGTGGGACAAGTCAGAAACAAAGATAGCACTTGGTGTGCTCGAAAAAAAGTTAGGTCACCATATTTAATTTTTCCATCTACATATATTGACAACTTTTTCACGTCTCCATGAGCATATTTTTTAATTTTACTGGGAAACACATATGATGTCACCGAGTAGTCCTTAAAATACAGTCCACACCCATTTATATATGATTTTATTGTATCAGGTTGATATGAGCTGTTGTCTTCCTATGAACTATTATAGAGTCAGTTTAAGTTATATGACCCAAGTAGTAACCAGCTATAGTAACAGCACTCTCTTTGACAAGTCAATACCCCGCTTTAATATTTTTACATCTTGGGAATGATATAGGGTCATTGACTGCATAAGGGTGGGGGGTTCCTACGGGCCTATTGTTTGTTGGAAAGACTTCCATATGTACCCCCCTCGTATATATTTACATGATACAAAATTTATTTTAATTTTGGCCTTGTTTGATAAAAAACGGAATAAAGAGCTAAAATAATAACATTTTATGTTGCATGTAAATATATGAGAGGGGGGTACATATGGAAGTCTTGCCTGTTTGTTTTCCAGCCGGCATTTTTAACGCTGTAATATATTTGGTTTATATTTTTTGTTTTTGTCTAACTTTTAGTTGCGCTTGCACTTGTGCAAACAAAAATTCAAATCCATTGCGTCGTGTTTTACGTTAATTAACATGGGTCCCTAATACCCCCATGCACTAACGGTAGTGACCATGACAAAAATGAAAAATCTTAATAGAGTTACTGTGAATCTGATTTTCATAATGCATACACCTAGTGACATATAAACAAAGTATAGTAGGCCAGTGGTGCAATATGTAGCTGGTTACTGTAGAAATGTATGGTAAATTATACAAGTGACCCTAAAAATATAAAATGGCATGAGACATTTATGTTTGTGCTTAATATGGTAAATGTAGTTCATTCTTCACCAATTAAAGCAGTCAGCAATTAGTGTAATTTTCGAACATTTCGACGCAAAATTAAAATCAATGTTTTGCCCCTGGTTTTATCACTGAACATTGTTCTTTTTCAGTTTTTTTCCTTATTGTTGATGTCTTTGAATTCATGTGGTGAATTTCATCTAAAAAATCCTGTATGAAAGTGGTTATATAAGGGGGTCCCTAGGCCCCCCTTATGCACTAAAGGAAGAGCATACCCCTTATGCAGTTAAGTGTTTATAGAAAGCGTTGTTTAATAACGTCGAAAAGATGGGTAGGGGCTGCTTTTCTTCCTGATTTACGTGCCCTAGAGCGAATATAATCACCGCCATCTTGAAAAACAAGCCTGTGCGTAAAATATAAGTGCCATACATTATTTTGGGAGCTCCCAAAATATCCCCCAGGTTCGTATTTCAACAATTTGTCATTTTAAGTTCATTTAGCAAAATATGCCTCCTTGCGGCGGCAATCTTATACACCTACAATCCTGGAAATAATTGTTGCCATACTTTAAATCTCAATTTTGAATTCATTCCCCCCTTTCCCCCAATGCAGTGTTGATCAGTTCCTTATCATCAGCAGCCTGGCAGGGTCCCTCAACATTGTCTGATGGGGGGCGGGGAAGGCAGGGGTGAAGTGGAAGGTTGATACATGCTATTGATCACATTATAATCACATTTCTATTGTAAATACACCGGAAAATCAAATAGTACGGCAGTAGTGTGACAACTATTTATTTCCTTTATTTCCAGGATTGTAGTTGTTTAAACCATCTTCAGGAAATTAACAACTTGATTTCATGTAGTCGTGGATTAAATTTCTATAAGTAATGAAATTTAATGGCGGTTTTACATAAAACAATAGTGGCCATTTTGAAATGGGCAGGATACGCTAACGTGTAGCTTTTCGAGGAGGAAACATACCTAATTCTAATCAGGGGGACATCCCCTCCAAGGTGATATATGGGAAAATTAACCACCAATTGGGTGCACCGAACCGAAAATTTGATGATGGCAGCTAAGAGAAGATATCAGTAGCTTCCCACAATGCATTGCTTCCAATGGAAGTTTTTGTACAGGGAGTCATGTGAATCGTTAGTGATGAAACATTCTTAAAATGCAAGATTGTGATCAGTACTATCAATTTAGCCACGTTTCATCTCTAACGATTCACATCAGTAGCTGTACAAAAACCTCCATTGGAAGCAATGCAGTGGGAAGCTACTGCAATCTTCTCTTATGGCAGCTCATGTCCTAAAAGTTGTGTTGCAGCGTACATTTTCCTCTTGAACATGAAATAATTGGATGGGTGCGGGCAGTTTTCATGCCCTGATGTAATTTGATAGACCTAATTTAAATTACAAGTTGATTAGTAGCAATCTTAGAAAGTATACTGCTGATTGAGTAGACCAGAGAAGATGAGTAGATTGATTGATTGATAAACACAAGTTATTTAATAACATTAATAGTGATACGATAGGGTGTGGATGGACACTTAATAGTAAGCTGTTGATTGAGCAGACTGATTGATTGGTATTGATAGGCCCAATTTAACATTAACAGTGATACGATGTAAGCTGTTTATTTATTTATCTATTTATTAACACGGAACTACACTTTTAGTTCAGTGGCACTCACCTACCCGGTGGTGCGTCCAAAGACAGAAATGCATGAAAAACATACAAAGTAAGAATACAAATTAATATACAAAATAAATATATACATAATATCACATAAAACATGACACGAAATGGGCATGAAAAGACTACTCATTAGCAGAGTTATTATATATTTGGGATCTAAAGGATCACACACGCTGGATATAATTTTTACAGCATTTGTCAAAAATATCCCCTAGCATCTTATCAACTTGGAAAAGGTTTTCAAGCATCAGGAAGCGTTTGACGTAGTAGTCCCCATTAATAAACCAGTGCCAAAAGGTGGTGAAATTATGGCTGTACAAGTTTTGCTGAAGCAAGTCATATTCCTCGGCCCTTATGTTACAGAGTGCTGAACAAAAGAACATGAAATGGCCAATGTCTTCTCTGCAGTTTTGGTCGCAAAGTTTGCAGAGACCGTCATGAGAATCAGACCATGAGCGTTTCATGTTTTCGAGGCCAAGTGTGTTGGTGCGTGCCTTGAATTTGAGGTTACATCCCTTGAAATTCAAAGTGTCAAGAAGATATGGCTCTAGGTCTGGTTTCTGCTTAAACAGAACATAATCATTGAGGGATGATTTGCTTCTAGCATTATTGTACCATGTTTCGTTACCCAATTCCTTGTTGTATTGTTTAAAATCAATGACCCAGTTGGAATGAGGTGGAGTATCAATTTCAGACATCACACTACTTAAGTTACATTTAGCTAAAATACTTTCAACATGATTTAACCAACCCCATTTAAAAGACTGGTGAGCAGGGAGAATACTCATAGCATTTAAAAGAAGTTTGGGCCACCTGTTATTAGTCATGTTAATAAGGCGATTAAAATAATTAACTTGGTGAAATTTGTGCATAGAGGCAATTGATTGTCAACCAAGCTCACCGTAAAGTGCCTCTTTGGCATCATTTCTAGCACCTTTAAGGATAGATCTTGCCATATAGTACTGTGTGTTTTCGAGACGGTTTATGTCAGAATCACTACAGATCCAAACGGCAGAGGCATAGTTTATTGACGGGAGTGCGAGACTTTTCCAAAGAACATCACCAAAATAAACCCTGTTAAAATATTCTTGATTGTCCAAGATTGACCTTATATAAGCCACGAGACGATTAGCTTTCTTAATAACTTCATTAACGTTCTTGTGATCAGAAAGGTTCCTTGATATAATGGTACCCAGGTACTTATACTCGTCGACTTCATCAATGAAGTCGTCGCATAATTTCCAACGTTTGTATTTTTTGGTGCGTTGGCCGATCACAAGTACGTTTGATTTCGTGAAGTTAAATCTAAGTCTCCACTTGCGGGTGAATTCGCTGACTGTATCAAGAAGACGGTTGAGTTCGTTTTCATTCTCCCCGATTAAAACGATATCGTCTGCCCAAAAGAGACAACCAATCTGGACATTGCAAACTTTAACACCTAACACCCTTGTTTGACTCCGTTGTCGATTTCAAAAAAATCTGTAACAATGTCCCCCAAAATAACTTTCGACTGAACATTATTGTACATACTGTTAATAACATTAAAGACGTTCCCTCTAATGCCTGCCTTCCATACGGTGTAAAATAAAATAAACCCTCTCTCCAGACAGTGTCAAATGCTTTGCTTAAATCAAGGAAGGCAAGAAAAGTGTTTTTGCCTTCAGCAGAGCGAATCGCAGTGATACTTTTCAGTGTGAGATATGATCTTCACAACGGTGATCCTTTCGAAAACCACCTTGTATTTCTGAGAGGATGTTATTGTCATCAAGATATTTTGACACTCCCTGCGAGAGGAAACGCACGAATTTAAAGTAATCCCTCTATAGTTGCCAGGTCCGATTTATCCCCTTTCTTATGGATGGGAATTATAATTCCCTTGTTCCATTCGGAAGGTGTAGACCCGATAGACAAGAATTTGTTAAACATGACAACTAGAGATTTGCAAAGAGCA
>JAMKCH010033670.1:0-24927 GCA_023653785.1 Ophioderma brevispina
ATGGGTGTTTTGCTTTTAAAGACGGCCTGATAATGAATGGGTTGTACCATATTTGGAGTCGTGAACGCAGGTCGACGAAGGCGGGCCGTCACGACCGAAAAAAATGGTACAACCCATGCCTTATCACGGACGCTTTCAAAGCAAAACAGCATTTAGGAGTATGTTATTCGTCATTCTTAACAGCTGTAACATTTTATTCCTAAAATTGCAAATAAAATATTTGTGTGAGATCGTTTTTAGATTCAAAAGGAACTCACCCACTAGTACCACCCCTGTAAACAACATGGAACAATCTATTTACGCGCGCCCCAATGGTGATTTGGCCCTTTCAAAAACTTCAGTCAACAACGAATCAGCTGGAAAGGCAAACGCATAGAGACACTAATAATAATGACATAATGTAGGGATACGATCATAAAAAAAGAGTTTGGATATTTTGCGATTGTATTTCCATCTCTTATCAGTCATGTGAAGAGTTAACGAACATCCCGGAGCAGCGAATATCGCAGTCATGGCCCCGGTCCCCTCAGTCATGGCACTTGACACGGCCTGGCAAGAGTTTCAAATCACTGCGTGACATCAAGAGGTCTGAAGGAAGTATGGTTCTTAGGGAAATATAGCTAAAACATAGCCACCCACATGCAGCAAAATTAGCGCTCAAAGCCAGCTTTTGAATCAAATTTCTAAAGCCAAAGCGAGGACTATAGCAAAGTTCATCTACATCATACATAAAACAAGGTAATTTGGTGTATTTTGCGTTAATATTTGTCCAGGGACCAGTGACAGACAAGCGTCATGAGACGGCATGGATTGCACGAATCTTTTCTTTCATAATGCTGATGTCAGGGAAAAGTGACCACTTTATGGTTTTTGTGATAGTTTGTAGGATATTGTAAACAAGTTATCTAAATAGTATGTTAGTTAGGCCTAATCCTAGGCTTAGTCTTAGGCATTGTCTTAGTTTAGACCAGTATAACAGAATGGAACTTTAGGTGGGAGAACGAGCGAAAGTACAAGCAGCTTGATCCTCACCCCATTGCACCCGCCATGCCACCCAGGACACATCCATGATAGCCGGGACGAAGGCATGGCCCTGGCCCCAGGGGCATGGCTCTGCACGTCGGTCATACGTGATTTACCATAACGCTTACTCATATAAACATGCGCAACTAAAGGAAAAAACAGATGTGTATCTGTCTGTCAAACAGATTATGTCCGGTATGGGATTTAGCGGACCAAATTTCTTGATTTATCACACGTTCTCGGTCACAACTTTTCACAGCCAGGTCAGGCAGGGCAGCGAGCAAACTTTCGAAGACAGTATCTATTACTTGGCCGTCACAATTCCTCTCTGAAATAGGCGTCTACATAGCGCGCGAAGTTGTTGAGGTGTGTGTGTAACGCGAAGATATGTATTTTCATTACGGCGTTGTCATGGTTCGTCTGGCGGGAGAATGCTGGCGTTAGTCCTGACTCAGAGCAAAGGAATTTGGACGGAGGTATAGTCAGACGGCATGCATCAAAGCAAGTTCATCGGGCCTCCATTAGGCCATAGGCAATCCGCAATGTTCTATAAATAGGTCGTATTGCATTTGCAAATAATATCCATTTTTGTAATTTTTTTATTTTTTATCTAAAACTAATTATTGTTATGACATGTTATTAATTCTCTGCCTCTTCGACTTTAGAAATGTATGGACCAATGTCTGAAAGGATAAAAAACAAAAAACCAATCTATAGTGCCGGAAAGGCAACGTATTAAATCATTGCCCAAATATGGGGGGTATACGACTGTCTCATAGTTTATGGGGGGGGCTTTCATGGACCAATCAAAACTCGCGTAAACACACCAAACCACACTTACTGTATTAGGAATATTTTTCTACCAGTCCTTGTGGTAGCAATCGTGCAGTAGGCTTGAGAATTGTGGAAGCGTGATTGACGTTGGGTAGGCTGTAGCAAGTTTCCGGTTGGAAGAGACAAGTAACCTAGTCGGCTTTGTTGAAAGATGAAAGATGGTGATCTTCTGATTTTACGCCGAGATTGAAGCGGTTTCCCCATTCCAACTGATGTAATCATGTTGGTAACACTGCCTGGCGAGCGTGAAGAGTAATCGTTGCATCAAAACACAACGGTGCAGCCCTTTTTTGATCATTTTACTATCTGGTTGTGAGGGTTTGGCTATTGCGGATCCAAACCGCAGAAGGTATTCAATAACGGCAGAGACAAGGGATTTGTCCGGCCCTTTGGTTTGTTTAGAACATTAAAAAAGTTACGATTGATAAAACCCATTGATATGTTAGCTTTAGATGTTATATCGCGGATATGTTTGTTCATGTGAGTTGTTTGTAATGAAAACACCCAAAGTAAGGGTGACCTTCTGTTTCGGCTTTTAACTTTGAATTCCCCACAGTTTGTATTCTAGTATTTAGGTGATCTTGCGTGTGTCAACCTCTGACACAGCATTTGGAGGGGTTGAATTTCAACTGCCAATTTTCTTCCCATTAACTAGGTGTTCAAGTCATTTTTAAGGTCATGTGAGTATATGTCATTCTTTTTCAGTGATAAATGACACCGTTACCTCTGCGAATTAAACGAAAAGGACTTGTATGTTGTCTGGAAGATCGTTAATGTATGTGAGGAAAAGAGCAACGGGACAAGCACCTGAGGGACGCCTGAGGGGACGCCTGAAACAACCTCAGTCCATACCGACATGTTCACCACCGACTACGACCCTCTGTCAGGTTGCCTGAGAAAGTTGATAATCCATCTGTGGGTATTATTTTGTATACCATATCTTAAAGTTTGAATAAGAGCCTTTTTGGTGGAAGCTATCGAAGCTTTCGCAAAAATCCATTATGCCATTCATTGAGATTGTTATCGAGCCCTTGGCTAAATCCGGAACCGTAAAAATAATTGACTTGCACAATGAGTGTTTACTTCTGAACCCGTGCTGTTTTTCGGTAGAATAGAATATTTGTCAATGAGTCCATAAATTGTTTGGATGTGACTAATATGCTCTAACAATTTAGAACAAATGCAAGTAAGAAACCGGACGATAATTAGCGGCACAGGTCCGCTCACTTTTTTATGCAGAGGGGTAATATCGCCACGGAACCAAGAGAGGGAACTACCTGAATCCAATGATTCTGAAAAAAATGATTGCTAAAACTGGGAGCAAGGGCTCGACTGCTGCTTATTTTGCAGGAATCCTAGGTGAAATGTGTCAGGCCCTGAGGGCCTGTTGGGATCAAATTACGCAACCAGGTGACACACCTCACTGAAAGTTCTATATCTGGCATTGTGGGTGGATGAATTTTGGCAACGTTGGAAGGTTGGTTTTCTTTTTGTAAAGAGGATTGAAATGATATTCAGAATTTCGGCCTTGATCTTCGCGCCACTTCTCGGGACTTACGTCTCTAACCTGACCAGTATCTCCCGCGTCACGCTTTGAGCAGGCCCAACGGAGATGAACTTTAGTTGGCTATTTCCGCACTACTGACCCATCAACCAATAAACACCACCTTCGGGTTGTGTATGTAGTAATCAGATATACTCCTGAGGCAATATCAGAGTCTTTTTGAATTGCAGCGCATGTACCGCTCTTTATTGTTGTTTCGATTTAACCGGTCCTGGTTGGTTGCGTTTCTTGTTGCTAAGTTTCAAAAGATTCTTTGCTCGTTTACTGGCAGGCGTTTGATGTGATCCCCAAGGCCGGTTCTTTTGTGCACTTTAGAAGGAATATGCTTGTCCAAGTACTTTGGAGCGTATTTTGGAATTCGTTTAAAAGATCATTAACACTCGTTCCGTAGCGTTGCCCGTCGTCCGTACACATCCTACATCTATTGGAGAGGATATAGTATTAGTAGGGGCTATCGTCGCGGAAAAGCCAAGAGCAACCTCGGGCCGTGGCATGGTCTGACCCGGCATGAATGACTGATTGAAGGAGCTAGCATGAATTAAGCACTGCAATATTGTGGTATCTGACAACTACCCTATTTCTGATTCATGCCTCTTTTTATGCCATAATGTAAATGTCTAGTGCCTGTTGTGCATGAAACTAAAACTTGCACTTTAAAGGTGGTGGTCCGATTTAAGTAAAGTTTTCATCTTGATAGGCCATTACCCAAAAACGATCTGTAAAGTTCGCGCCGATATTCCATCCGTTTTGAGGTGGACAGTAGAAACTGATTTGTGAGGCCCATAGAGTACGGTGTAAGGCTAAGCTAATCTTGGTCGACCCAACATGGAGACACTTCGCTCATAACTCCCAACCAAACCTCATTAGCCCAAGATTTCACAAGGTGAATGAGGAAAAATAGTAGCTTCCTTCGGCTACCAATCATTTCGCCCACTCGGTAAAAATCTGGGCTTTGGGACGAGGCTCTAGCGAACGGGCCATGGACCTTTCATTTAGCCTATAGTTGCTAGGCACCAACATGAAAAGGACACTGCACAATTGTAGCTAATTTGTGAGACTTTTTGATGCTCGACTCTGTCTTCGCAATTATGTCTATGTTAATTGCCAAATAGTCACTGATATTATGACGAGGCCAATTGTGTCATGCCAATTACAATTGCTAAAAATATATCACGGTCAAAAAACTATGACAATGCTACTATGTCACTGCCAACTATGACAACATTACTGTGTTACTGATAATGTAATAGCAGCGAGTCTTCGCCTTGTGGCAGTTTCTGTTTAACCAACTACTTTTGTGACTTATGATGCAGTATATAAGGACACTCAGCTGACAAAGAGTTAAACGCAGTGCTCCTAATCAAAGGAGGAATTAAGTTACAAACCAACCAACCATGGTCTATTTAAAATCATATGAACTCCATCAATAATTTGACCACCATTTTTTTATCTAAATCGAGCAAATTTAAAATTGACCCTGTACAACTGACATTGACCCTTGTATTGATTTTTGCTGTTTTATCCTATCGGTCTTAAATTTTACGTTGTAGATAGTAAAACTATACCTTATCTGAATCCTTGTGGTAGACAACTAACATTGGTATTACTTTTCAACAATGATTGATCAATTAAAAATTTGACCCTCTGTTACCAAACTTTGTCTTGGCCCCCTCTCATTAAGGGCCCATTGCCTGCCACTTAAGAATCACGTTTCAGGAGTTCCTGTCAGTTGTCAACATAGCCTCAAACCTTTGTACTTGAGATGTGTTACAAACGTTTGTTAGCGTCCGGGTTTATCTTAACTGTAATGGAAGTTTGTATCTCGGTAGTTATTCTTATCTGAATCCCTGTGGGTAGACAAATAACATGGTATACTTTTCAAAACATGATTGGATCCATTTAAAATTGACCCTGATACAAACTTTGTCTTGGCCCCTTATCCTTAAGCCCCATTTTGTCTGCATTAGAATCACGTTTCATGGAGTTCTGTCAGTCTGTCAACATAGGCTCAAAACCTTTGTACTTGAGATGGTGACAAAGGTTGTTAGCTTCAGGGTTTATTCACTGTAAATTGAAGTTGTATTTTTTTTTTAATTTTACTTACAGATTTTTTTTTTTCGGTAGTTCTGCTGAGGTTGAAAATATTGTAGGATTATTTCAGACTATTGATTTGAAAAACTACTCACAAATGTGTCCACATGTGCCTGAACAATGACTGAAAATATGTGCTCACGTGCACTCCCGACTTTTTACCAAAAATTAACCAAACGTAGAGTTAGGACTAAAATGAAACAAAATGATCTGCTATTAACACTTTTTGAGATATGATTGTTTAATCCAGCTTGTTTCGCGACGGGACATCGGGCCAAAACGCGCGTTACTCTGAAAATCCATGAGTGAACCCCTAAGTTATGCATGTGTGCCACTAATTACACGCCCTGCGTTTTAAGTTGCACCTCACATCTGCATATTGTTATTACTTTATATCATAATCAATTTTTGTTCCATTAAGATTCATGTTATATTTTATCATTACGACATTACAAGGTATTTACGGTACATGTGTTGAGATTGAAGTAAATAAACCTGAAAACTTGAATTCAAATTTAAGAATTTTGGAAAGCTGTAGCAAGTGGATTGAGTTTCAGCGTCCCATTTTTGTGATTTATTCGAAACTTGTATCAGTTGAGGTCCTAGATGCCAGGTATGCTTTTAAAATGTGCAAAACTGCAAGATAAAACAAGCTAGGCAGCCTGAAAATAAAAAAATACACAACAAATTTCTCAAATTAAAAAATAAAATATTGATTTAATCGTTGATTTTAAAAAAAATCAGTGATTTAAAGCGCCGATTTTAATCGACGTGCCAATCAATTTGACGAACCTTCAAAAGTACGTTATTGTGGCCATAAAAAGTTATTAGCTCTTTGGATTCGAAATACAGATATTATTTTATGGAGAATATTGTTTTTAGACTAACAATCAACGGTTTTCAATTTGGTGAAGTGTCGCACCTTGGACCCCAATTGCGGATGGGCCTTGAAAAATAGCACAGAAGTGTGCATTTTCGGTTGAGTAAATTTAAAACGAGACCATAAGTCCCTGCACTTATCACGCATACCTTTCCTGTTCATTATTTATCTCAATTTGAACTTTCGATTCTGTAAGACATTGTCTACATTTTTTTAGCTCCCTCCTTTATACCGGTACTTTATTCCACAACCACTGAGTTCGCCGCCTTATTCGTTAATATTTCGGGTGTCCCGTTGGGCCAATACTTTGCTGTATGACACACGAATGACCAGGGCATGCCATCAAGCCCTATTACACCAAGGGGGTGAAACCCATTCAAAACAGTCGTCCGTGCTGGGCTTTGACATTGAATATTGCACGGACAGTAATTATTAGTTTGGGTGCTTGTATACACACATAATGTCATTCGATACAAACACAGTTCTATCCGCCAAAATATTTTTTGGATGTTGGGTGCTTTTGGGTGGTGAAATTGTCTACACCATGGCAACACAACGAATGAAATGGACACGTCAGTCGTTTGATAGCAAATAACCGCCTCAATGAATACATCTTTTCACCTAAGCGCGCATTGCATTATGAGAAAAAGCGTATCTGAGCACAATGACATGTAACTATTATTACACACCTTGCCACCCATAACACATACATTAATTTGTATACTGATTAGTGTATGTGCAAGCGCACCCAGAGCACCCACACAGTATGTGGAAGATGCTGAGATCAGCCATTGCTTTTCTTTGTTGGTACTCTATGTATTTCTTTGTGGGTCGGCAAAACATGCGAGACGTGAATTTCAAGATTTAACGTACGTTTTGCCTCTCTATCTAGATAGAACCCTCTTTGCTATTAACTGATAGCTGGGGCACATTTTGGGTAGTCGTTTCATTTAGAAGTCCAAGTATGCAAATGAGGTAATGCCATTTCCGCCAAGCGCTATTGCACACCATTTACAAAGCGCGCGCATGACGGGATCAATTGTAATACCTCATTTACATGCTTTGGAACTTTATGAAACTTTTACCAGATTTGGAGATCAATGTCGCGGCGTATTCAATCACCCACCCCCTGCCTACATTGGTGCGCTGACCACTATGGGCTTAATCCCTAGCGACTTTGAACCTTTCATGTCCAGTATATGGAACCCTCAATTTTTTAAATCTGAGAACCGAAAAGGTCCTAACACTAGCACCACTATCACCGAACAATCACCGCCCTATCAGAACCATAAAAGGTCTGTACATTAGTTCAAGACCTCAGGCCTCTTTCGCCACTTTTTTCTGATAGTGTAGAAGCGGAGTCTGTTTCGAGAAGCAAAATATGATTTAACCCCCTCTCTTGCCAAGCTTTTTTTGTAACACGGTTTTCGGGCTTACCAACCACCCCTCCCCCCCCCCCCCGAGAGTTTCGTTATAAGCACCCCGATGCTTATGATTTTTGATACCAGTGGATAGCTTAATCCTCTTTCCATTTGGTACTTGGTGGGTTATCCCTTTACTAAGCAAGCAACCTGCAAAACTGGGATGGTGCAAGGTGGCGTGACCGCTAGCCGACAAGTGAGAAAAAATGGTGCTCCAAATCAAAGAAGAACATGATTTACAACAAAAGGTTCACCATTGTACAAAATACGAGCAGTTTTATAGCACCAAATTGCCATACGGGGTGTCATATCCCTGTGGCTGGAGCAGCATAGCTCTGAACTGCAAATACTGATGGAGTCCACATGAAGAATGGGCTTGTGGGTGGCAGACTATCCAATGGCAAACACTTCTAGGGAACAATGCATATTTGTATGCATTTATTTACTAAGAATTTGTTTGTTGACTTCCACGGGATGATTTTAATCTGGCTATATATGTGAGCTCTCTGGAAAGCAGTCTGGTGGTGATATAATTAACGATAAGTTTGTAGTGGTGATTCTGTAATAGCATGGTCGCTTGTTGTTGAGCGGCGAATAGACCAGTTGATCACAAATTAAGACGCTGTATAAGGGGTTTACATGGGTTGTTTTCCGATAATCTTCGAAGCACGAACCGTGCGCACTTCTCTGTATCGCTCAATCCCGGTTAATTTCTGATTTGTACTTAGGATTCCACTTTCCACTGGCATACTCTAATTGGGGGCGGACAAGTGTTTGTGTATGCTTTCCAGCTTTAACCTTCTTGTGAACAGGGGACAGGGTTCTGTGCAGCAATCCGAGAGTACGACTGGCGTTATGCGTGATTTTAGTACACTGCATTCCACCTTAAATCATGGGATATGGTAACGCCTAGGTAGTCCATTTTGTTAGCACCCTGTTAAAGCTCTCACCCAGGAGTGTAATATGGTGTAATATTTGACTACGTTTGTCGTGTGATGGAGAGCACTGCACATTTTTTTACGTTAATACATCAACCATGTGGACAACCATTCTGCCAGAGTATTCAGATCTTTTTGTAAAATCTCTCGTGGTCGTTGGTGAGTCTCAATCCTCCTGTAAGCACACTGCTGTCATCTCGAATAATTTATATGGTTTATGATTGTATTGGTCTTTTATATCATTTATGTAGAGTAAAATAACCATTGATCCCAAAATAAGTACCAATACATCTATGGCGGCCACAATGACGTCTCAAGTCCACGAGTCGGCAAATTTGCATTTCATCGAAAGTAGGCGAAAATCCATTTTGCGCTAAAAACCTAGGAATATCGAATTTTCAAGCGGTTTTCAGCTCGAAATGATGTTAATTGCGGCCTATTTTAACATTAACATAGAGGTTTTAGAGCCATAAGTTCTAGAAATCAACCCCTGTGTGTGTCTCTCCCGGCCCGTACGATCCGGGGGGGGGTCCATTTTTAATCCCAGAAAAATCGCACTTTTTCGAAAAAATATCCATTTTTCAAAGTTCCGCACCCCCCCCCCCAATAAATCCTGCGTACGTCCCTGGTCATGCTCCACGTCAATCTATAGAAAATCATGAAGAAATTACTCCGGGGTAAACCCCATAGCAAAGCACGTTCGGCTGATGGCCGAACGTGCGAAAAGGCATTGTTCAGACGAAATCAGCACTTTTGGGAAAGTAATTAATGCAATTACCATGATTTGTAAGATCATGACTGTTTTGAAGTATCGAGAGTAATTAAACCTATACTTTATTGTATAGGGATCATTTTGGACCACTTTGTTGCCTCACTTTGGCCTTCGAACGTCTGAAGAAAAACTCTCGTCAAAATTTTTTCCGAAAGAACGTGATCACCCGATGGTAAACGGATATTCTATTACTTATTGCTTTAGTACGTAAACCAGTTATGTGAGGTCCGAAATTAAAGTCTGACTCACAGAGATTTTCGAAATATTATTTTAAAAATATGTTGTAATAATGAAAAATAGTCAACTAGTACTAAGATAGTAACTAAAATGCAACAATTCCGAAATTTTGAATGAACGGATTTTTCGTTTGAATGCAGTCAACATTGATGTGTAGTCTAACAGTCCCCATAGGATAACTGTGTATAACAAAAATATTTCCGGATCCCCGGAATTTTATAACAAGTTGTGATTATCTATATGAAGGAAATTCGATTTAAACTTAGCCAATTCACACAGTGATTAGTATATGGACATAGCATTATGTACATGCCCAAAAAACGATTTATTGGAAATTGAGGGGCGCCCTCCTCGGAAAATCTTCTGAGTCGGCCTTTAAGTAAAAATTTTTTTTAATAAGAGTAAAATAAAAAAAGTAAAATTTGAGATTTTTTCACGTTTGGTTATTTGGCTATAGTAGACTATGTTAAATGGTAAAGCTAAAAATTCTCGATTTTGTCACAATCGAAGAATTTTTGTAATTATAATAATTTGAGTCGTGGATCTTCCAATTCCCAGCTGAGAGACGTTTCTTTTCAATCATAACTCTATCTATACACTTAATAAATTCCCTTTAAAAAAAAAGGAAAGGGTTTTTTTTTTTTAAAATAGATATTTTATCAAAGGTATTGGAAGGGATTAGTACAGATACATTTTGTGGGAGTTTTTGGCAAGTTGACTTATGTGATTTTTTGGACCTACTTAGCGGAGGTATACATGAACGTAAAATAATTTAACACAGTGAATAGGTGGTTCATATCTCTCTACTACATTTACGATTTTAAGAAAAAAAAGTTTGCGACCATCAACAATCCAACATAATACACTTTATTCGGGAAAACACTCAACGACATAATAACTTACCACCACCATGTTGACCACTGCAAATACTCACCAGCAGAACTATAAGAGCATCCGGATATTTTGCATGCCGACGTACGTAAAGTATATTACAGGATTCGGCACACGTACCAACGTGTTCACTAACATTTTGTTTTAAATAATTTATTTTAAAGCCCTTTAAAAAAATGTAAAGCCGTACTCAGCAACATGTCACCACTGACTCATATGTTTTCTTAAATTTTACCTTGTCCCACAAAGACTTCATTTGGGTTTTTGTTTTTTTACCCAAATTTTAAAATGGTCACCCACGCCATTGCATTTCCATTCATATACAACTTAGAACATTCGTTACTTCATACATTTACATATCATTCCACGTGATTTACTCGTAAATATCACAATTCTAATAAAAAGTGGCGCATAGGTAAAAGTTCACACACAGGGGAATGACTAGTACTACTAACACTGAGATCTGTCTGTTCCGGCTAGCGTTTTTGAAGAAGCCCTTGACCTATGGACTTATGTTTGACATGCCAGGTAGAAAACAACAGCCTGATGTTTATTATCACGGTTTCAGGGTGACCCAAAACATTCCAATTCATCTATAGGTTAATTTGCGTAAAATGCCGTATAAAACCGCAACACTTAATAAAGGTGGCTATCCAATCAAATCGCATTCAATGTTTCCCTAAAAAAAAATGTAAGAAACCCGGCATTATTAAAAAGGTTGCTGATCCATCAAAATCTACCACTATGTATTCACTCCATTCCCTCGAGGCCTCACTTTACCTTATATAAAGCATTAAATCATCCAACTTGGATATGAAAGATTTTGAAAAACGTTTTTTATTCATAACTCAAAATTAAACCTTCTTAAATGGGCATTTCGTGATCCACACATAGTCCCCTTGATTTACCTAAAATAAATTAAATAATTATTTAACGAAAGATATTTTATATCATCTGAACCGTTGACTCCAGCATTCCCAAATCAGCAAAATAATCATCTTACTAATACCGTTCACAGTACTATTACAATGGATATTTCCCCTCTTGACCCCCCTTTCCTTTTTAAAGGAATTTTTATCTTATTAATATTGATATCGCCCACGACTGCTACAATGTGGTGCCAAACGTTTAAGCATCCGTTCAGTCAATGCACTCATGGCTCAACATTAGAAAGAAAGCATGTATGATCTCTACATCTACCTTCACATACCATTTTCATGGATATTTCCTCTTGATCTACACCCTTTCCTTTTTTAAATGAATTTTTATTTATTATTATTGATATCGCCCACGACTTACTACATGTGGTGCCACCTTTAGCATCCGGTTCATTCCATGCACTCATAACGATTTAAAGACTAGCTGTTAACAACCAGCAAATCACTGTAAAATTTTCTCAGGAACCTTCGCTGAGATTCCCTGTCTTGTCTAACTCTTTTGGACACTAATATCTTTTTGTAAAATGTACGTTCAGTTTTTCGCTGGGCCTGTCTTATTGGATACATCTCCATATGACGTTAAAAGTGACAAACTTGCAATAAACTATCACACATGTAGAGTTTAGAGGATATAATCGGCACGAATATTTTCTGCAACACTGCTATTTGAGAAGTAGGGTCCAAACCCCAGCGTAATGAGAGCGGGTAGCCCGCAGGATACCCTCGCCCAAAAATGGGATCTGTCTGTCCGGCTATGCATTTCGTTATTCTTTGACATATGTGGCTAAAGCTAGGAGAGGCAGTCGAGGTTTGTATTTATTTTATTTATTTAATTTATCACGGTATAAAAGTAGCCAACACTCAGCAATAGCTATAAAAAAGCCGGCTTTTACAACAAGTCGGCACACATCAATGTTAGCCAAAAATATACATAAAATATACGTCATATTTAACATAATCCAAACAAAGAACATATAGCAACATAATACAATCGCAACAAAACTTAAATTGTCCTAGAGCAGTTGAGCATGTTAAATGATGACGGAATGGTGATCTGCTCGTTCTAGCACCTGGGTGAGGGAATCGGTTGCGTGCTACGAAGGTTAATAATGGATAGACCTTTGCTCTGGAAGAAAGATGACATTGACTTTCTGAGTTGAAACCTGCTGGCCAAATCTTCAAAGTAGAATCAATGGATTTATTATACTACAAAAAAAATAACTAACTCCATGTAAGATCGTCACTACTAGTGATGTTGATCACAAAGAGCAGACTCGTAGTCCTGGTAGTCATCGCCAGATAATTTTGCAAGGCTTTTTTTGGATCTTCTCAATCTGGTAGCTTTGATGTTTATTAGAAAGTCGCTGGATGCCCGACCACCCGGCATGCTCCAAACTTGGGACGGATGTATATTTTTGTAAAAACTGGCCAGCTTTTGCCCCCCTCAATTTTTTCTTGCCCCCTAAAGTTTGCCCCCCCCCCCGGCCTAAAGAAAAAAGAGGTTTTTGGCAAATCGGCGATTTGGGGCCAGAAATCACCAAATGTTGGGAACGTCAGCGATTTTGTGCCAAAAATGTTTAAAAATCTCCAAATAGTTTGTACTTTGTTGCCCCCCCCCCCCCGCATAATTTTCACTCTTGCCCCCCCCAAAAAAATTCACTTTTTTCCCCCGGTTTGCCCCCCCCCCCAGAAAAGAGTCTGGCCGCCGCCACTGATCATAGATGGTGCTGAAGCTGGAATGGGCCGTTTTTGGTTTTGGTATCGACAAATTTCCATCGATCCGGTGTAATTTGCGTAAATAAAAAGCCGATAACCGAAACATTAAATAAAGGTGGCTGATCCAATCAAATCCATCCATTCATATTTAAAGATTTAAAAAAAAATTGTAAGAACCTCATTATTAAAGGGTTGCTGATCCAATCAAAATCCTACCACTAATCCTCGAGGCCTCACTTACATTATATAAAAGCAATTAAATCAACCCAACCCCTTGGATAGTGAAAGATTTTGAAAACGTTTTTATTATTAACAGCAAAAATGAAAACATTCTAAATGGGAATTTCGTGATCCACATCATAGGTCCCCTTGATTTACCTAAAATAAATTTAAAATTATTTTAAATGAAAGATAATTTTTATATCATCTGAACCGTTGCCGCAGCATTACAAAATGAAACGCATATATACACTCCTTACTCATTACCTTCACATACCAATACTGGAGATTCCTCTTGACCCGCCCGTTCTTTTTAAAGAATTGTTATTATTATTATTGATATCGCCCACGACTTGCTTACATGTGGTGCCAACGTTTAAGCATCCCGTCATTCCAATGCACTCATGGCCACGCCATTATAAAATAAAAGGCAATATATATCTTAACCAATACTTCACATACCAAGTACATGATATTTCCTCTTGACCCAACCCTTGCCTTTGTAAAGGAAGTTTTATTTATTATTATTGATATCGCCCACGACTTACTACATGTGGTGCCCAACGTTTAAGCATCCGTTCATCAATGCACTCATAACGATTTAACGACTCTGTTAACCAGCAAATCAATGTAAAATTGTTCTCAGGAACCTCGCGGATATTGCCCTGTATTTCTACTCTTGAACACTAAATCGTTTTTGTAAACAATGTTAAGTTCAGGTGTTCGCGGGCCTGTCTTATGAGTAGATCATATGACGTAAAATCACAAACATTGCATAAACTATCACACTGTAGATTTAGAGGATATAATCGGCACGAATATTTTCTGCAACATGCTATTTGCAAAGTTAGGTCACAACCCAAGCGAATAGAGCGGGTAGCCCGCAGGCCTACCCTCGCCCAAAAATGAGATCTGTCTATCCGGCTATGAATTCGGTTAGACTTTGACATATGGGGCTAAAGATAGGAGAGGGACAGTCGGAGGTTTGTATGTATTTTATTTATTAATTTATTCACGGTATAAAAGTAGCCAACACTCAGCAATAGCTATAAAAAAGCCGGTTTACAAGTCAGGCACACATCAATGTTAAGCCAAAAAAATATTACATAAATACGTCATATTTAAACTAAATCCAAAACAAAGAAACCTATAGCAACCATAATACACGAAAGATAAATTAATGTCCAGAGAGCAATTGAGCATGTTAATGAGAACGGAATGGTGGATCTGCTAGTTCTACACCTGGGTTGAGGAAATCGGTTGCTGCGACGAAGGTTATAATGGATAGACCTTTGCTCTGGAAGAAAGATGACAGTGATTTCTGAGTTGAGAACCTGCTGACCAAACTTCAAAGTAAGATCATGGAGTTTGAATAGTAATAACTCCCATGGTAAGATCGTCACGACTAGTGATGTGAGCTCACAAAGAGCAGACTCGTAGTCCTGGTGTCATCGCCAAGAATAATTTTGCAAGTGATTTTTGGATTTCTCAAATATGGTAGTTTGGTGTTTATTAGTAAGCGCTGGATGCCAGACAACACAGGCATGCTCCAAAATGGGACGGATGCTATATGTTTGTAAAAAAAATGGCCGCTTTTGCCCCCCCCTCAATTTTTTTCTTGCCCCCCTAGTTTGCCCCCCCCGGCCTAAAGAAAAATGAGGGATTGTTGGCAAAATTCGGCGATTTGGGGCCAGAAATCCCAAATGTTGGGGAAAAAAGCAAGCGATTTTGTGCCAAAAGTGGTTTAAAAATCTCCAATATGTGATATTTGACCCCCCCCCCCAAGAATGTCACTCTT
Source organism: Ophioderma brevispina (assembly GCA_023653785.1). Lineage (NCBI taxonomy): Eukaryota > Metazoa > Echinodermata > Ophiuroidea > Amphilepidida > Ophiodermatidae > Ophioderma > Ophioderma brevispina. The sequence continues at coordinate 15,323 of JAMKCH010033670.1, forward strand.
TGCCCCCCAAAAAAAATTCAATTTTCCCCCGTTTGCCCCCCACCCAGAAAAAGAGGTCTGGCGCCGCACTGATCCTAGTGGTGCTGAAGCTGAGAATTGCCGTTTTTGGTTTTGGTATCGACAAATTTCCATCGATAGGTGTATAATCTCAATGGAAATAAAATTCTGCAAATATCGACTAAATAAGGAGTTGTAAACATAAGTCTAAGGAATTAAAGAGAGACTATACCCTTACACACTTTACAATATGCTTTGTATCAAGGAGCGGTGTAAAATCATCCCGTAACCAGTGTGCAAATTCTTTCGAAAAATTTTGCGTTTTTGACATTTTATCACCCAAATGGGATACTTTATATATTTGGCATTGTAAAATATGCTATACAAGCCAAAATTGTTGTAGCAATTACTTCAAAATGGGTAGCATTGTGCTACGCTAACAGGGGAGGAATTTCCCGGGGGAATTTCACATGCCCTTAACCACTACTACCCCTCTCACATGTACCCGGCCATGTATTGTTGGGGAGGAGCGCGTCGCAAGTAGGGGAAACAGATTCCAATTGAGTGGTGGTGATGACAACAACGCTAGAAAAATGTTCGTAAGTATATTGGCTTGCTCACTAATAGAGTTCGCCCAGAAAAGGTAGTCAAAATCACCAGATCTTTGTTTGACCCGTTATATTTCTGAGTTTATGCATAAACGGTTGCATCTATTTAGCCACTGACATTCTTTGCTAAATTTTTGTCTCAAAGTTGCTGGCTGATTTCATAAATGAGCTTGAGATTAACCAATTTGAGCTCATTTTAACGAAAAGGAGCAATATTTAAGATTTAACCTTCGTGAGGACCTTTAAGTTTGACATTTGACGATTTTGTTTATTTATCCATAACCAACATTTTAAGTAGTACAAAACTAGACTTTTTTAATCCTTATAACAAGCCGAACACTTTGGTTACCTTTTTAAAGCAAACCAAGCATTTTTCATTTTTGACCCCTGTACTATGAATTTTCCCCTCCTGGATTCCGCCCACACTTTCCCGAGGGGCACCCCCGCTAAATGTGTTCATTAACCTTCATAGAAGACAAATCCACTGAGAAATGATACTCTGCTCTCCACGGTCACGGAATTGCTCCAAATGACCCAACTATGGTCGTAATCGATAAGATTAAAAAAAAGTAGCATTCTACTTGCTTTTTAGCAATTTACGGCGCACCATCGCGCAAAATCTTCGTTGAACCGGAAATCAAAATCCCGAGAGTGCCAATTGAATTCGGAAATCCGCTTTCACTGTGTAAACAGTCGTAATTCATTAACATCGAATTCAATTCGACTTCAGTGCGATTCGGGAAAATGTTTAGATTACAATATTTGAAAAGACTCTGGTCGAATTTACCAGTTTTTCAGTCAATTTTGCGTTAAAGATAGACTCAACTTCAGTCTCAATATTTATTAAGAAAACATGATAAAATGCGATACAGCAAATGTGTTACACGTGTACAAAATATTGCGGATAAACTGGTAAATTCGACCAGAATATTGTCATTGCGATATATCATAATTAAGATTTTGTTTATTTTCTTGAGCTTTGCGCTGTCGCAGCTGCAGGAGAAAAATCTACACCTTCGCGCTGCCAGTTCAGAGGTTAAAGATTAGGGTGGGGAGGGGGGATTATGGGTTTTAGTATATGGTTAACCTAAAGATTTAAAGGTTTAAAAAGATTTTGACTAGAAAATCGGATAAATTAGACCAGCACGCTTTTTCTTTAACCAAGGTGCAGCTGTTGCATGATGTAAAAAACGTGCAGCTTCGTGCTGTCGCAGCTGCACGCCTTTGTTAAAGGTGAAGCTTTGCGCTGTCGCTGCTGCATGTAAAAAAACATGCAGCTTCGCGATGTCACAGCTACACGCCTTTAAGGCGCAGCTTCGCCAGGGCTGGCAAAATGCAATTTCACAGGAAGACAAACCGAATTTCCCTCTAAGATTGCTAAATTTCCCTTTAAGATTTCTCAAAATTTCCCTTCAATGTATATCTTTATTTAAAGGTCAAAAATTTCCCTCCAAATATCAAAATTTCCCAGAAATGTCATTCCCAAATTCCCCACATTTTCCAGGCATGAGCTTCGCGCTGTCGCAAGCTGCAGGAGAAAAACTCTGCAGCTTCGCGCTTCCAGTTGAGGGGCAAGATATGGTTCAAAAGTTTAAAGGTATAGGTGGGTGACCCGATCATGCTCCAAATTTAATATGATGTTTTATCCTTCACAATCACATGGAAGCATATCACCAAAACATCTGATTACAACAAATTTTGAGTAAAATCGGCCCAACCGTTTAAGCAAAAAGGTGTACTAAATTGGCCCATAGACAGTGTACCACACTTATGAGACGATTTTCTTTATAAAATCCAAAGGAAACGTTTCCTGGCCCTAAAATTTCACTGGGGTAATGAGAAAAATATGAACTTTCATCTGATACCAAATTGATGGGGTCACCCACCTTTAAGCTCCGACGATGGGAACAGTTAATGGGTTTTGATTATGGTTGAGGGTCGGGCTTATACAATAAAGATTAGACTAGCTACGGTGGGGAGAAAGTTGTGGGTTTTGGTTAGGGCAAAGCGCGCTTCCAGTTCAGGATAGGGCAAGGTATGGTTCGGAAGTTGAAGTTTAAAGGTAAAGGATATAGCAATGGATATAGGCTCCAAGGAAGGGAAAAAGTTATCGGGTTTTGGGTATGGCTGAGGGTCAGGCTTATACTCTAAAGGTTATGCTAAGATGAGGGGAAGTTATGCGCTGTGGGTTAGGGCTATAACTTAAAGGGGCATTTCGTGATCCACAGCCTCGTCCCCCCCCCCCGACTTACCTAAAAAAGTTGAGATTTTTATATCATCTGAACCGTCGGGCTAAGTATATTATGTGTACCCAATATGACGTGCAAATTCGATCGTCTCTGAAAGAAATTCGCAATTTTGTATTTTCTGTCCGTAAACGGGCAGAAATTACTGTACAGTGGTCTATGGGAGATTGTGATACGAACATTTGCTCATAACACCAAAACGCAAGATCAGAATCAACTGAAATTTTGGGAATAAGCTTTTCTCAAGGATATCTAGCGAAACATGAACAAATTTTCCCTGTATAATTTTAGTACTTAATGGTGTAATTGAAAAAAATTCATAGTAGTGTATAATGCTGTTCTTCACTTTTAGATTTTGTCATTATAGGCCTGGAAAATTGGACATAAAATTTACAGTATTTCCCTGTATTTCCAAATTACAGCCAAATACTGTAAGTTCTGGGAAGTTTTTACAGTATTTTCTTGTGAATTGCACTGTATTTTTTACAGTGTAGGGTATTTTAAAGTTTAGCCAAAACGGCCATATTTAGCGCCATTTAGTTTAAAATAAAATCCACCATCTCTCTCCTCCCTTTTCAGAGGCCACTGCTGCTATGAGAAGCTAATAAATAATTTTAAGGAGCCTAGAAATACAAAAAGAACGTCTTTGGACTGGAGTGGAAAGGTGAGAGTGAACCCCGCAGCTCATTTTTCTGTTTTATTTTTAGAGAGAAACCACCACTTTATCATTTCCAAAACCTTCTTGGAGTTGGAGAATGGGGCCGTGGACATGGCAACCGAAAGTTTGTGATCGTTCCAAATCTAATTCTGCATGCGGGTTCGCAGAATTTCGTATGCAGGTTCGCATACTCTGGCACATGCCCTGCATACATCTTCGGTAATGAGTGTGTTGTCCACATTGAATAGGCTTGGCCGTCACTCACCGAACCGGTTATAGTAATATACAAAGATGACGATATGCATCATGCATGCATATTTTTAGGATCCTTTGTATGCAGCTCAGGCTTTCATACCAAGTTCATACCATATATTGCTCAATTCCCCGACCTATCACCGCAACTACACATCAGCTGATTTTGGCCAGGAATAGGAAAACATTTTAGCACAGGATCCACCTGGTTACTCCGATCAAGAATATTTACAACAGGACAAGCCGGCAATTAAGAGCACAATATAATCATTATTCACAAATTTGAATTCGGTGTTCTACTAGTCTATCACTAGGCACTCAAATGGATAGAAAAGCTAGGTAAGATCTTTTTCATTTTTGTATTGTTGTTGATACCCGGCCTGATCAGGCTGAGGATTGATAGTATAAGGAGAGCAGAGAGATTCGCGCAAACTCTGAGTGATAAAACGGGACAAGATTCATGGATTAGTTAGTAGTTCCTTCTGAATCAGAGACCGGAATAATCCCCATGCAAGTATACCTTGGGCCGACCCGAGCATTTGCCACAGAACGTTCAAAGTCTGGGGACGTCCCATTGTTATGATAATTACATACGGTCTTCCAGATTAACCAATTGAGCAACTCACTAGTCGGTCAGAACCAGAACTCGTAGCGCGGCAGCGCGGATGGTTTTCCCCCCCCCCCCCCCCCCCCTCTGGGGAATCCCACAAGTGTATCACAACTGCGCTTTAGTTATTTCACTTAAAGTAACAATGAATAGGCTGCGAGAATTTTTTTATCGCAGTTTTATCCCCTTCCAGGTAATATTTTAAGCATTGGCCCTCGAAACGGAATTCTTAATACCTGAGACTATCATGAGTCGAATACTCACTCTAATCACAGATTTTTTTACCCTCATTTCATGTCAAAATCCACGCATAAAATTTGCTTTCAACGCCCTAAAACTGTCTTCCAGTGCGGATCACCAAACGGCTGACGTCGGCTAACTTACGCTGGTTCCTGTAGTCATCTAGAAGGACTCTCGTTTTCCACTGACCTCGCCACCGGAGCGCGGCGTGGCTTAGGTCACAGGGGGATGGGCACAGGAGGACCGAAGCGGGGTCCTGTTCTTAGATGGGACTATGCGAGGACGGGTCAGTGATGACGGGAATGTCTAGTGCATTCGGTTGTACATGGGCCTAAATACTTTCTTTACCAGAACCACCCCCACCGCAGAGAGGGACATCATTTGCTACTGGTTGCTGTGGATAAAATTTTAGATGAAGGAGTTCAATGTCGCTGTAGGATAGAAAATAGTGAGTAAATTTAAACTAAAACTTCTCTCCAATTAGATCATTGCTCACCCGCGGGCTTCGCCAGCCCTCGTTGGCCGTAGTTTCCGAGGTGAGCAGGTGATCACTAGCAATCAACCGGGTACTTGACCCTCTATCTGGGCGTCCATGAATGTAATGTGATCGATCGATCTACGTGGTAATTTATACCTTGTTCAATACAAAGGACACTTCACCATTTGCTGGTTTTATACCAGGGCTCATTCTATATATCATTTCTGATGATACTAAAAGAGCAAACATTCGCGATTGTAAAGTAAAACATGGTAAAGAGTGACTGTTTACAGGAAAAAGGACAAAGTTTAAAAAAACATATTTGACAAGTAAAATAATATATAAAACATAATAGGCCTATATACAGTGGACTTCTACAGCTCCAGGTGTCTTGTATTTTAAAAAATCGACCGACCCTACCGATTTGAGGCCAAAAGGGCAAAAAAACATATTTTGATTAGGACTTACTGGTTATACATTATAATTAATTTATCAAATGTGTACTGTTACTGTGTTAGTAGTTTTGTTTTGTTCTGTCTTTCCTGTTAAAAAGTGTATTGTGTACTTTGTTGTGTGCTCGATGAATTCCATAATTATGATAAATGTTAGATCCTAGCATCGCTATACCATGGAGGTAAACTACTCCATGGCCCGGCTCCATGGCTATTTTTGTTTGCTTTTTACAGCCTGAGCATAGCAACATGTGATAGGAAATGACCCAGTCTCGATCGAGGGACCTCACATTACATCACGGACGAGCCCCTAGTCAAAGGTAGCCGAGGATCGCTTAATTGGTTTATGGTTTGACTGCTAGTATATGGACTCGAAGACCGTATGTTAATTATAATAACAAAGGGACGTCCCCAGACTTTGAACGTTTTGTAATATTGCAGTGTCTCCCATAACCGCCCATAACGTCTGTCTGGACAGTGGTTTCTTCAAACTGGGCAGAACAAAAAACAAAAAAATGTCATGAAAACATAATGATCGTCAATTGCATTAATGCAATATCATTATGCAATGACCATGATGAAGGTTAAAGGTGCAACGAGAGATTTCACCTAAAAAAAATAGGAAGTATGATTTTGCCCTGTGTATGCTTCCATCAAAACATGATCCCACCCCTAAGCCCCCATTCTCAGTGTTGTAGACCCGAGGGTCGAGGGGACTACAACACTAGAGGTGTGGTACATATCTATTTCATCCCCATCTGAATCTAAGGATTAAGCTCACAGCAGCCAGCAAACTCCCCCTGTGCATGGATTACACCAACATCAGGTCACGCACTGCTGCCATTTTAAAACAACGGACATTTTACTTGCATTTTCCCAAGAAAATCGATGACCGTGTAGAAATTTTTTTGTCTAAAATGGTCCTTTTATACCACCCGAAACCGTTCAACAGAAAAACACTTATAACCGGTAGCATATTTTTGTTTTAAAACCTTAAGTTATAATAAACCTGAATATCAAATTTCCACAGACGCTAGTCTAAAGTCTGTTGAGACTCTTATAACATTCTTAACAATAGCTCAGCGGGATGTTGTCGGCTGCTGTGGATTAAGCTGAAAGTTTCTGGTACAAAAATTTTGAAATTTCTAATTTCGTATCTGGGGACGTATTATCGAAATTCAGCCTATGTTTTATATTGAAATATAAGCAAATCAAAATTACTTTTTTCTCTTTTAAAGTGAAGAGGAGATTTTTTGAGGATACAAAATACACCTTTAAGTTTAAAGGGGGATGGCACGATTTAAAGGTGCTTGTTCCGTCGTCCTTGGGATTAACCGGAAGTAGTATAAATTTTTGATATAGGTGAAAGGCAGTTTTATGCTGAGCATAACTTTGTCTTTCATTCATCTTTTAACATTTGGAAATTATCGTATATCAGCTAAGCCTAACGTAAAGGTTATGCAGCTGTACATGGACTTGGTCTCAACAATAAGCAAATTATGCCAAAATAATTAAAGTCATCTTGACATCGTCAAGATTTTCAAACTTACCTCAAACAGGATCTTACAATACTACAGAACAAGATTCCACACGTTGTTTTGTTGACAAAACAACGCGTGTCGACCTTTGACCCGCCAAACTCCGAAATTGGCAACCACTCACTCATGACAGTTTTAGGGAGTAAATAATTCTGCGTTGAAAATTCATCCAATTAGTACTTTTTTTCGCCGTTTGGATGAAACAAATGTTGTGGGATTTATGTTCTGTGTATTGTAAGATCCTGTGTGAGGTAAGTTGAAAAATCTTGACGATGTCAGATGACTTTAAATTTGGCATAATTTGATTATGTTGATACCAAAAGGTGTGTTTTTTTCCCCCATGTAAAGCGGCATAACTTTACGTTCAGATGCTTATTAGAGAATGCAAATGTTAAAGAATGCATGAAAGACAAAAAGGTTATGCTCAGCAGAACTAGTGAAAGCTGTATTTTCCCATTGTTGTCCTGAAATTTCAGCTTTCAAATCCATTTCTTTCTCAAGATATAGATATAAAAAACTACCGTTTTAGTGGTTAACCATCAATATAGAACAGTAGTGAATAGGGCGTTGCACTCTGCATTATCGCGTCTAGCATCAAAACCGCAAGTCTGTTTCCCACGGTACTTAAGGTCAGGTGCACAAGTGTCAGGCCTCATATCAGTAGAGAACACGATAGACTAAAAAATCACGGCACAGTACCTTAAATTATATATTGTTTTATGTCCGATAGAATTAGCCTTCAACCCAAAACACGATCCGTAAATTTCGCGGTGACTGTCTATCGTTTGATGTGGAAGCTAAAAATGTGATTTTGTAAGCCCCATCATATTATAGAGTAATTTTTAAAAGTAATATTGGTTCGACCAAAATGGGGCATATTTTCGCTCATAACATACCAACAAACCAATCCTTTAGCCCTAAAGATTCACAGGTTTAAGAATTTAGCCTTTCTTCAGATACCAAAATTCTGACCACTTCCGGTAAAATCTGGGGTTCTGGGGATGAAGCTATTTGCGATCGGGCCATGGACAGGGTTCATACACCCAGCTCCTTCTAAAATTCAAGGCAATGGACAGGGTTCATACAACAGCGCTGCTTCTAAAAGTCAAGGACTTTTCAAGACTTTCAAGGATCTAATGAGCTATTTCAGGACCTAATGGGTGCTACTCATTACTCGTTGAAGCTTAGGCTTTTTACATTTCCAGACAAGCCAAATTGTACAGTTTTCAGTATTCCGTACGACAATGATTGCAAAAATATAGAGGACGTTTCACCCAACAAAAAATACGGAAAATCGAACTCGGTCGCGTCATTGAAATTAAAAATAAAGTTATAAAAAGTAAGAAAAAAGGAAGAGGGCAATATCTTTTCAAACTAAATAAAAGAACATAGATTTTGAAAGATGTTCCATTTATAAGTCTGTTTTAAACGGGTTTCATACATCTTTTTCTCCTGACTTTAGGATGGTTCCCCCATAATACTATTGAGAACCATTTAACTGCTGTTGTAAATATCTTCTGAGGTAGGTACTATTTAACGGCAGTGGTGCAAAGGATAGACCTACAAATATTGTATTGTTATAGTGGGTTTTTTTCAAGTAAGAACCTTTGAATGTTTGACTTATATTTTTCATGCACTTTATTAAATTATACTCATATGGATCCTACTGACACTTCCATAAGGGGGCTGAACTATATTGTACCCCATTCAGAAAAATGGAAGGTGTTATAGTTTATGTGGAACACCCGCCCGTAGACAGCCCCCATTCAATGAACGTCAGCAGGAAACTAAGTCCATATGGACATGGAGGATTTTTTTAATAAAGTGCATGAAAAATGAGTCTAAACCTTTCAAAAGGTTCTTTAAACTTGAAAACAAAACACGCTATAACAATACATTGTAGGGCTACCCCCTTTAACCATGCGTTCTTGAATAGTAGACAAATTACCTTCCGAAGAATTTCGCATACAGCAGTTAAGGTTTTAAATCAAAGTATAATGTGGGTAAACCTTACGAAAGTCGGGAGAAAACGATGTCGGAACCATTTTAAATAGACTTTATAAAGATGAAAAATCTTTCAAAAAAACCTTTTTCTTTTTTTAAAGTGTTTATTTGTTTTTTGAAAAGATATTGCCCTCCTTCCTTAACTTTAATTTTTTTTCTGGATTAACTTATGTCTTATTTAGACACTTTAGTTTATTTTGTGACGAGACCCAATTTCCATATTTTTTTTAGGGAAAAACGTTTTCTGGCCCGTAAATTGCGTTTCATTTTCCGTACGGACTTACGATAAATCCGTACTAGTAGGCATGTGCGCAATTAGTTTAACTTTTGCAGAGAACATTAACTTCTCCAAATGCACCGACTAAGACAAAAACACGCCCGAAATGGGCGTGATCTTTGGCATGACCGTCAGTATCGTTAATTAAGCCTGTAAGACGCATAAGGGTTAAATAAATGGTATTATTTCCAAATTCCCCATTGCGTTGATTCGCCAAATGATGATGATAAAATTTTCTTTTTTGGTTT
>JAMKCH010033671.1:0-16363 GCA_023653785.1 Ophioderma brevispina
CCCTATGAACTAAATTGCACAACATTTCATAAACTATGCAGACATGTAGATGTTAGAAGATCTAACAGCACCGATCTTTTCTGCAACACTGCTATTTGAAAAGTTAGGTCAAAACCCAAGCGAATAGGCGGGTTCCCGTAGGCTACCCTCGACCAAAAGATTACATGAAGTTGAAAAAAGTGCCAACAAAAGGTGTATACTAAATGTTTGAACAGATACAGAAAAATACACAGACCACAAGACCACAGTCACAGACAGACCACAAATGATTCCCAACATAAGGTCTTTCCGATTGCATCGGACGACTGAAATCATTTTATTTATACCGCATTTAGTTTGTTCATGTTTTAAAGAGGTTTTTAAAACATTTTTTGTTTTTGTCTTTAACCTTTACCATTTTATCATGAATTAAAAAAAAAAAAAAATGTTGTCTAAAATGGCATTACAAAAAGAATTTGTGTCATAGTGTATCGCTTTTTCTTAACCCACCAAAATGCACTATGCTTTAGGGTTTTGGAGATACAGGAAGCTGATATTACCTTTTTTTTCAAATGTTCAAATGAGCTCATTAAAGGTGCAACAAGAGATTTTGAAGCACCCACATATTGTGTCATAATAGTAAGTGCATATATTTAGACACTCGATAGACTTTTACCATGCATTTTGTTACAATAAATGTCTTTAAAAAGATAGAAACCGGGTGATTTTTGATTTGCTTTACATTTCCTATAAAACTTAGGCTGAATTTTGTATTTGCTCCTATCGAAATTCACAAATTTCGTACCAAAGAACCATTTCTCAGCTTAATCCTTTCAGTGTGGATATTTTTTGATGGAAAGCTTTACATCCATGCAAAATCAGTACTTTATTGGTTTTAGGGACCCTATATGTTAATTCCTCTCATTGCACCTTTAATACCCCCTTCATGTCCATTAATCTACACAAGTTAGGAAGTTTACTCCCCTATTTGTTGAGGTGGGTGGAAGAGTGAATTCATAATTACATTGGTAAATATTAGCAATATGCAATGTGCTCATTACGCCTAACCCGGGACCGGGTCGTTTGCCGGCCGACACCCCAATGCAAGAAGGGTCAATCCTATTTTTATTTTTTACTAACGGCCCCCCAGATGCAACTAGAGCCAAAGTTTCGTTTCATTGAATCTCGGCCGTTTTTCCCGGTACAGGAAAAGTACCGTAAAGTCAATAACGGCCCGATGCACCCAAACATCGCGCTCATTTCACCGGAGACCGGCCCAATGCAACGACAAACATCGCGTTCATTTTCCAGGAACTACGGCCCAGATTGCCAAATGGTAAAACATCGCGCCATTTTCTGAACGACGTCCCATATGCAACGAAGAAACATCGGTGCGAAGGCAATACAAACAGGATAATACATAAATAAATAAATAAATAATGGTGCTAGCACACTGATCTGCCCTTAAATCTGTAGCTTAAGTTCGCCAGTCGTGAGTGGCGCTATAACGCTACATCCTAGTCCGTGCGTGGGCGCTATTTATGTTTCTCGTCATTCTCCGGTTTACGTAATGAATGCGTTTATGCATAGTTAAAAAATAGCTGTATTCGAAAATGGTGGCGCTATCACGGTCCATCGAAATCGAAATTGTCTAGGGGCATTTGTAACACAGTGTTTCCCCCCCCCCCCACCCGCCTGATGAAAAGCACTGCGCCTTCTGCGGGCAAACCGTCCGCAACGCAGTGAAAAGCATCGTATCATTTTCCCGTATGACGCCCAGATGCAACGCGGACCATCGCGTCATTTTCCTTAAAGATGGCCCCAATGCAACGAGGAACATCGCGTCTTTTCCGTAAAGACGGCCCAAATGCAACGAGGAACAGCGCGTCATTTTTTCCCCGTAAGACGGCCCAGATGGGCCATGAGGGCCATGAGAGTCATTTGCGCCACCAAAAATAGTTGGTTGCGGCCGAGATCAACGAGAAAAATTTTCCGACCGGTACCACTTTTCGTTGGCTCTCGCATTGCCTCTCTCGCCGTGTTAGGGTTAATATTCATAACCTGGGGGGTAAAGAGTAATACAATAGGGCCAGGTCCAATTGGCTAATAGCCTCCTCCCCAGTGACCCCAGATTTTAACATATGTGGTCAAAATTTTGGTATCTGAACGGACAGCTACATTTTTCCCGATATACCCCTTGAAATCTAGGGCTAAAAAGGAAATGTTTGGTTTTTGGATGAGCGAAAATGTGGCCCCCTTTGGTCAACCATAATTAAATTTTCACATAAGTACTCTATGATGATTATAAATCACATTTAGCTCTCACCTTAAAGATTGGGAGCACATTACAGATGGTGTTTTTGTAGTGCGACGGCCATTTTCTATTAATATGAGAACTTTATGTACTTAAATCGGGGTTGTCATCCCCCTTAAATCACATTTTTCTTTTGTGGGAGAGGGTGGCCGTATCGGTTGTGCTTGCCTGTGGCGTAAAATTACCAAAATCCCCTGGGGGTTGCGAAGATCCTGATGGGGGTACTACTTGCTGGGATTTATTGTAGTGCTCAACTCTGGATTTAATAGTATACGAGCTCTTGATTAAATAAATACCGCGCTCCTTCATGTTCACTTGAATTGGTCAATGAATAATGAAATGCACCCCTTCAAGGGGATGTTAAGCCTTCGGTCCCGTGTGTACAGAGATTCACAACTGTACGTGTTCCTCACAGTCAGGGTCGAATAAGGGTATGCGTGTAAACCCCTGACTGTTACCAAAATCCGTACCAGTCTAAAAAAGGGGGTCATGTTAGGAGCGTCCGATCATGGATACACGCGACCCCGGATGCAGCTTACTAGTGGACTAAATCTGACACCACCACAAGAAGTATCACTGACTTGTGGATACACAGGAGAGGAGATGGGAGAGATGGCCACTATTGGAACAACTATCTTAATGCCCATCCAATTGCCCCCCCCCCCCCCCCCACACCACCAGGCACCGACTGCCCTTTACATAGCGAGAATCATCTATCTGCAACATTACATTAGCTCCACAACCATGTTGTGGGGGTCCAAAAGTGTTGATTAAAAATATGGAATTCCCACATATAACACTTGGCCAATCTTTTACCGTAAGGTATTCTGTCGCTACATATCACAGCAGCATCTTGCTTTTGTGCACATGATGACAATGTGTACCGAATCATCTTGCATATGTCCAAGATTAGGACCTCATTCTCCGACTCACACTAAATCTGAGAAAGATTGATGTATCCAGATTTGGCTTCCCCAAATGATGAAGTCTTCAGAGCTGTGAGTGCATAGGTAAAATTTAACTGGCGAGCCGAAACAACTTCAGAATCGTCCATGGTCCCAGGCTATGGAACATATACTTGACAATGGGTATCGTCCCCACTCATCATCTATGGTATACTTCTATGCACCTCAAGATAGCTGAACCACCAGCCAGGCGCAGAGAAAATGCTAAGAAGGAAAGAACAAGAGTGTGAGAAAGAGACAACTTTTATTAAACAAAATGAATACTATTAGCAAGCAGATTTCAGTTAATCATCCAATAGATACAGATCATATAACACAAAAACTGTGATAGGCAGGAGATGAGTACCAGAGCACATATTGTGCTTAGCAAGTAGTAGCAGAAGTAGCAGCAGTAGTACCAGTAGTAGTCGTATTACAAGGTGAATGATATTGACGGTGTTAAACCAAAGTTTAAATCCGGTTTTGTCCCTGCTAACAGGGTGGCCGGAGATTAACCTCACATTCAGCATAATGCTGGTGAGGATTTATTGGAGTAAAAGCTAATGACCGGAGGCCCTTTCTGACGCCAATTACAGTTTTCGGTGGTGGGCCTAGGCCTTTGGGCAACCACACCCATCATGCAAGGCAGCATGTGGCTGCTGGCTGCAATTAGCTCTACCCCCCCAGAGGCCGCGACGCCCTTTGTAGGTAGATCTTCTTTTCATTCTACCAGTAACCAGACCCATCCAGATTTCACTTAGAACAGATGGGTGGTGACGGTGTTTAGCCACTTTTACAACACCAGCCTGGGACAGTGGTCGTATTTTGTTTACCAGGATACCAGTAGCAGGCTCTCCAAGGAAACATGACCTGACCGGCAGTAACAGCCAATAATAAACATTTTTATGTACAAACAATGTATGAAAATGATTGGAACAGAAAAATTACAACAGCATAAATTAATTAAGATTTCAGATCTATTACAAATGTCCAAGTTTTACAAAAACATACATGTACATACAAGGAAAAATGCAAAAATTATCAATGGAATGGTTATAAAACAGCAAAGCAAAAAACAAGACTCAAAGCATTTAAAGACTCAAAGCATAAAACAAGATAGATATTAGATACACAAGGCGGTTCTCGAACCACAAAGGTCCCCCGCCCCTCGCGTTAGTAAAAGGAGGAAATGTAACATAACTTTAAGATCACAGGGAGGATTGTGATGGGAACCATACAACCACTTGGATGACCCCCATGGCATTTGAAATGACCTTCAAAATTTCCAACACAGAATGTTGACCACATCCACCAAGTTTCATGATCATACAACCATTTGCAGTGATTTGACCTTGGATGACACCAGATGACCTGTAAATGACCTTGAAAGAAATAAGCATCAATTATTGACTATACCCACCAGGTTTCATGGCCATACAGCCATGTACAGTGACTTGACCTTCTCTGACCCTGCATGACCTTTAAATGACCTTAAAAACTTTTGGCACCGAGTGTTGACCACACCCACCAAGTTTCATCATCCCACCATGTACTTAGAGATTTGACCTTGAATGACCCTACATGACCTTGAAATTACCTTCAAAACTTTTGGCACTAAATGTTGACCACACCCACCAAGTTTCATCATCCTACCACAATTGACAACTTTTATAGCAATTTTCCCATTTTTGACGATATTTGACGATTGACCAATGCCAAATGACCCATCTTTGAACTCATCCACCGACTACTTGGGAGACAACTATGGTGCAAAGATGGACACCCATACTTGCTAAGATCAAAAGATATCGTGTTGACAAGGTTTATAGCAATTTAACCCTATTTTGGACCGTATTTGACCTTTGACCCATGACCCACTTCAGATCGGAGCCATCGCCTACATGAGATACATCTATGTTGCGAATATGGACACCCACACTTGCTTAGATCCGAAGATATCGTGTGGGACGCGCACACACACACACAGCAATTTTCCCATTTTTGACCGTATTTGACCTTTGACCTATGCCAAATGACTCATCTCCGAACTCATCCACCGACTACTTGGGAGACATCTATGGTGCGAAGATGGACAACCATACTTGCTTAGATCAAAAGATATCATGTTGACAAGGTTCATAGCAATTTAACCCTAATTTTGAATGTATTTGACCTTTGACCCATGACACATGACCCACTTCGGATCGGAGCCATCGCCTACATGAGATACATCATGTTGTGAATATGGACACCCAGGCTTGCTTAGATCCGAAGAGATCGCATGGGACGCACAGCAATTTTCCCATTTTTGACCGTATTTGACCTTTGACCTATGCCAAATGACCCATCTCCGAACTCATCCACCGACTATTTGGGAGACATCTATGGTGCGAAGATGGACATTCATACTTGCTTAGATCAAAAGATATCATGTTGACAAGGTTTGTAGCAATTTAACCCTATTTTTGACTGTATTTAACCTTTGACCCATGACATATGACCCTTCGGATCGCAGCCATCACCTACATGAGACACATCTATGTTGCGAATATGGACACCCACACTCGCTTAGATCCGAAGATATCGTATGGGACACACTTACACACACACACACGCACGCACGGATGCCTAGCATTTCTATAGTCCCCCTTTGCCAACAAAAGTTGGCGGGGGACCAAAAAAGTGACTTTGAACTGGTAAATGACAAAAATGGAAGCTTAATCACTAGGGTTTAATGCACTTCACATAGCTTTGATTATATTATGTTGTTAGCAGTGCTATCTGTAGTAGATAGCAATGCACGATGACATTGTTTCAATTTCTGTAAAAGTACTCAAACAGTTTTGAAATCTCTTGAACTTGCCCATGTATGTTCAGCAAGATTAAAAGTTACCAAAACATGTTATTTTCAAAATTTGAGGGAGATGTAGATTTCACACCTCTAATTACCCCCTAACCCTACTGCTAGGCATTGTTAAAAATTAGTGACAGTGGACCACATCCCTAAGTTGACCCCTCAAAAAAGCTTGAATTTGCCCAAAATGGCTGTAATTTTCAGCCATTTAATTTTTATTTCTAATGATAATGGCTGCAATTAATAATACATGTCTGCTAAAAACGTGTTTGACGTCTTGGACATGATATGGTAAAATGGGTGCATTTAAAATTATTAGTGTTATAGTGTGTGCTTTATTGCCAAAATAAATCTGCCGATATAATTCACTTTAAAGGTCCATGGCCCGATCGCTAATAGCCTCGTCCCCAGAACCCCGGATTTTACCGGAAGTGGTCGGAATTTTGGTGTCAGAAGAAAGCTACTATTTTTCTCATTTACCCTGTGAAATCTTAAGGCTGAAAGATGTTTGGTTTGGGAGTTATGAGCAAAAGTGTACTCCATTTTGGTCGACCAATATTAGTTTTACACAGTACTCTATGGGACTCAGAAAAGCATGTTTCTAGCTGTCACGTCAAAACGGATTGAAATATCGGCGCGAACTTTACAGATGGGGTTTTTGGGTGAAGGCCTTTTTATCAAGATGAAAATATTATATACTTAAATCGGACCATCCCCCTTTAAGTACCTTTTTCAACCATATATTGAATGAAAATATATGTACACATTATGGACCATATTGATACTGAAGAATCATCGAGCGGTAAATTTGGTATCAAAATGAAGCAAACATTAGTTTGTGTCAATGAGGTATATGGAGATATACCACTCCTATCAGAAACCATTAAAAAGAGACATCTTCAGTTTGCCGGTCACTACTTGCAGACAGCTGACCACCTTATCTCCCATTTGGTTTTCTGGACACCACCTGGAGGAAAACCTAGCCGTGGCAGGAAACTTAGTTATCCTGATGTCATTGCCAAAGATATTGGACTGCAGGCAAGTGAAATCCAGCAACTCATGAAGGATAAGGCAACCTGGTACCAATTTGTCTCAGCTGCTTCCAACGCTCCATCTACAGACAACAGATGATGATGATTTTGTGTCTACATTTTTCGGGAAATCACAGAAATTGCCAAATGTCGATTTACAGTAACCTGTGCACACCATATGATGACACTGAGGTTGAGGGATGGACTTCCAGGACAAAAAATGTGTATTACGTCAGCCATTTTGTTTGGTACTTCATTTTTGCTGCCGTGAAACGAACTGGAAGTCGCCGTGGGAAAGCGGTTTACTTCTGGGTTTACGCATGTTGTTGCGCCTGTTCCAGGGAAAGTGTTTCGTCAAAAAAGGTATGTATAACAGATCTAGCATTTATAGAGCAATTTAAAATATGTTTTATTGGGCAGATTGATGAAAATTCAAGGTATATGGCTCAATGAATGTTGGACCAGTCTAACAGTGTTTTTACATAGGGATATTCTCTTAAAGGTGCTTGTTCCGATTTGTGTCTATTGTGTTCTCTACTTGATATGAGAGACTGGCACTTGCATATATGCCCCATCAAGTACTGTGGGAAACAAACTTGCAGTTTTTACGGTAAAAGCAATAATGCATATTGCAAAGCCCTATTCAATACTGTGCTAATATTGATGGTTAACCATTAAAACAGCATTTTTTTGTTTATATCTTGGGAATGAAATTGATTTGAGGGCTAAAATTTCTGAACGACAATGAGATATGAATCTGATATCAATATTGATACTACTTCTGGATAAATCAGGGGTCCAAAGATGATTGGAACACGCACCTTTAATTATTAAAACACAGAAAATACATCAGTACTCTACGGGCCATTGTAAACACACAATTGCTGCTCACATTAAAATGGTATCTCAGATTCAAATGAAATTTTGGAATTAAAGTATGTTGGTGATGATGGCCCTTCCTATGAAACATAAATATATATGTTGTAATCAGATGGGGCCCCTTTAAAATCTTGTGGATCTTGGAGAATAAACCCAGTTAAGAAGTACTTATCAAAACTAACCAGTTGAACACTTAAATCCCGTTAACTGGGCCATATGATCTGGATGAAAAGTACCTGTCAAAAAAATTACACTATGATTATATCCCCTATACAGTACCTGGAGTTGGCAGACCATCGACTGTTCCATAAGAACAAGCAACAGCCACATCTCGATAATGTCCACACTGATGATGCTGACCAAGAGGGGAATGATGGCATTCTGCCAGAGAATTTTCCGTTCCTTTGCAATCCAGCCAGGCAATCAAAATACCGACATCGTCCTCCAATTCAAGGAAGCGACTCTGTCTTTCCCGGATGGTAAAAGCAGATGTGGCAGATTTGAACCCCAGTTGTCGACAGATGACCATGGCATCCGCCAAGTCCCATAAGGCATCACATATTGTCCACCATTTATAGTCATGATAAATTTGCACCAGACCTTCAGAGTCATCACTACCATTGATCAAACGAAGGTAAGCATCTGAAATGAGTGGAATAAAATGTAGCTGTAAGTGACTCATTTAGAGCTTATTTAGAGCTTATTTGGTTGCATGGTGTGTTTGTTACACAGATGTGTAGTGATATAGCAGTGTTGCGGAAAAGATTGTTGTGAACGGTCAAAATAATGATTTTCTTGCCAGAAATTAGAGACTCAGTAGTAGACTTAGTAGGGGTGGTAATTCAAAGTGAACCATGCTGCATAACACAGTGTTTTCTTAAGGTGACATCCTGGTGTCCTCTCGATATTCCATAGGTTCATTATTCCTAAGGTTCATTTTTTAAACACATGCTTTTAGCATTCGCTTTTCCAAATACTTAATGTTCGCTATTCCGATTAAAAGGGTTCGCTATCCCAATCTTGAAAAGGGTTTGCAAATTCTCAATTTCAAAAAAGATTTGTTATTCTGAATATTAAAAAAAGGTTTGTGTTTCCGAATAAGCTAAAGGGTTTACTATTCCGAAACCTGATACCGTATTCTTTATTCCGAATTTCAGGAAGGGTTCGCTATTCTGATTTTTTTTAAAGAGAAACAATTGATTTGAAGCAGACAATTTTATGATGAGATCAAATTATAGTTTCAAGGGTTAGGGTTTATAGTTAGGGTTAGGGAGAGGGTTATGGTTAGGGTGGATTAGGGTTAAGGTTCCCAAACAATTTGATTGGTGCCAACATCACCAAAAACAGAAAACTTAGTCTGCTGTGACAAATTTATTTCAGTTTGTTTTTTCTAAAATGTGAACAAAATACATCTTATAATAAATAGTGGTAATTATTTTCATGGCATCACCGGCTTCAAAGCATCCATATAAGTCGGCTTGCCCATTGCTTCAATGTGAAAAACAAATTTCGGAATAGCGAACCTCTTGAAATTCGGAATAACGAACACAGTATTTGGTACTGAACCTTTTCAATATTCAGAATAACAAACTCTTTTTGAAATTCAGAATTGCGAACCCTTTTCAAGATTCAGAGTAGAGAACCCTTTTTAAGATTCGGAATAGCAAACCTTCGGAATGATGAACCTTAAAAATAACAAACCTTCAGAATTTCAAGATTACCCCGCCGTCCTGACATGCTGATATACCTATGAATTCTGCAACCTTTGCACAAGGGAGCATGCAGTTTCTTCTTAAAGTTGCCAAATTTGTAAGTGTGTCAGGATGTCACCCAGCTAGCTAATGAGAGCCTTATTACATTGATTTCTTATAATTCAGTACACTCACCAGGATCTAGAGTAGGACTGGCATCATATCGACACCTGACTGTGGCATCGTCTTGATCTCCGCAGCTGTGCATCCCAGGCCTAGTGTTCTCACACTCAGATAGTCTTTGTTCATCCCCACTACACCTCACATCAGTGATCACAGCATATTTGCTCAAATTATAGTCATAATGTATAAAGTATCCCTCCTCCAAGGCATAGTCAAAACCAAGTTGTCGACATACTACCGTTGAGGCAAAAAACTTATTGTCTCTGTACCAGCCATCATTGCATACACGATACCACAGATTTTGATAAAGAACCTCAACGCGACCAGTGCCCAAATACCCATAACCACCAGTTAAACGAACATCAGCTCCAACTTTTGTAACAAAAAAATTAAAACACTATAATTAGAGGGAGTTTCCGTAACCTGACCCATCTGACACACTTTTTTCTGACACACTTATGAATTCAGAAACCCTTCACGGAATAAAGCACAGGTTTATTCCATTAAGGTTTCCAAATTCATGTGTCAGAAAAAAAGTGTGTCAGATGGGTCAGGTTACGGAAACTCCCATAATTAGAGATACATGCATTAAATTAATTAAAAGCAATTTGTGTATAACATTTAGGAGCATGTAACTCTTGCAAATGGGGTATGAGGGGCATTTCGTAATCCACAACCTCGTCCCCCCGACTTACCTAAAAAAGTTGAGATTTGTATATCATCTGAACCGTTAGCCTTAGTAATCCATGCGTACCTAATCTTATTTGCAAATTCAGTCGTGTTTGTAAGAAATTCGCAATTTTGTATTTTCTGTCTGTAAACGGACAGAAATTACAGCACAGTGGCCTATGGGACCATGGGAAACAAGCAATTGCTCATAACACAAAACTGCAAGGTCGGTATCAACTCAAATTTTGTAAATAAGCTTTTCTCAAGGATATCTAGTGAACAATGAATAACACAGAAGGTCTTGGAATCACGAAATGCACCTTTAAGGCCATTTAATCAAGAGGAACACTTTAGATCTCCCTTTAATTAGTGAATTACTTAAAGGTGCATTTTGTAATCCTAGCACCTTCAGTCCTTCAGTTTTGTTATCACTAGATATCCTCGGTAAAAAAGCCGTTCCCAAAATTTCATTTGATTCTGACGCTGCATTTTTATGTTTGAGCTAATGTTTGTATCACAGTGCCCCATAGGCCACCGCAGGGGCGTAACCAGACCTGAGCCTCCGGGGGGGCAAGACTCAAGAAGTTTCCCGATTTTTCAGGCGCCAATTTTTCCGGCTCGCTATGCTCGCCGAGTAGACCCAGCCTGGGCAACCTTCACCCTTCCCTTTCTTTTCTTCCCTCAAAAAAAAAAAAAAAAAAAACTTCCCGATTTTCCCCGATTTTTTGGTGTCCGGGGGGGCAGCTTGCCCCCCCGGCCCCCCCACTGGTTACGCCACTGGGCCACCGTGTTGTAATGTTGTAATTTCTGTCCGGTTATGTACAGAAAATACAAAATTACGAATTTCTTCCAGAGTAGATTTGACACATATACTATACTGAGGACAACGGTTCAGATGATATATAAAACTTTTTGAGGTACATTGGGGGATCGAGAGGCTGTAGATCACAAAATACCCCTTTAATAAAGAAGTGTTTTCTTTTAAAAATCACTTGTATTAATTCTAGGAATATCTTCTTTAGACTGAATGACATTCTTTCAAATAGAAAGTATGTTTTAAGAGGAGAGACTAGAATACATTGTGGTAAAATCAAAAATTCAATTGTCTTGAAATACATACTTAGCGATGCAGCTGATGATATTCAATCATTAACACATACTTTTGACGAGACATTATAATATTTATTTCATTAGTGTCATACTATACTCTGGGCCATAATTTCTTGGACATAACAAACGCGCGCGTCGATCTTTGCGTGTACTGTGCCTACGTACAA
The DNA here is from genome assembly GCA_023653785.1 of Ophioderma brevispina. Lineage (NCBI taxonomy): Eukaryota > Metazoa > Echinodermata > Ophiuroidea > Amphilepidida > Ophiodermatidae > Ophioderma > Ophioderma brevispina. The sequence continues at coordinate 11,822 of JAMKCH010033671.1, forward strand.
CACGATGGCGCGCCGTTTTGGCGGGAAAGCGGGCATACGTTCTAAACTGTCCAAGAAATTATGAGCCAGAGTATAATTCCTTCACGTCTTGACATCAGAGATGAGGGGGGTGCCCCGGACTGGACTGGTCCCGTCCGAGTCGGGCCGGGCTGGGTAGCTGCGGGGAAGTCCTGTTCAGGGAAATTGGGAATGCGGAAATGAGTTGGGTCGGGCCAGTATAGTTTTTTGATGGTCTGGGTATTTCAGTACGGTCCGGGGCACATGTTTCAATGGTTAATTATAAATTGATTTAAAAAACAGTGATATTAGAAAAGGAAGTGTCTATTGACACGATGATCGTGTCAATAACGTCGCCCGAAATGGCTATTGACACGATCATCGGTTGTGAGAAAGTGACTGGCTATGGAGCCGATAGGTGTACTGTGAGGTGTGCTTCTATGAGAAATTATGCTCCAGGACCATATAGTCCAGGACCATATGGCCTGGGGGGAGGGCATTCAACTTTCATTTGGGTAGGGGTCCCCTACCTTGTGAACTGATCAGGACTTGCAAAATGGGGGTCTTGCAAACTGAAAATTGGAAAATTTGGACCCTTGAGAACTAAATTTTGTTCAAAATTAGGCCACAAAAGTAGTTAAAAATCAAAATTTTGCTTGAAATGGGGGTCTTGTGAACTAAAACATGCGCAAATGGGACCCTTGTGAACTGCCGGAGACGTCTGAAAAGGGGGGTCTTAAGGGCCGCACATACCTGTATACCACCTTTTCAGGTCAGTGCCCCCCCCCCCCCCCCCCCCCCCCCCCCCCCCCCGAGCCATATGATCCTGGAGCATAAATAATCTGGAAAAATATGTCAAATATGGTTCAGGACCACATTTGCCATGTGGCCCTGGAGCATAAATAAAATGCTCCTTGCTTGAGCATATTTGAATACACAAAAGGTCCAGGCCTGAGCATATGGCAAATATGCTCCTGGAGAAGTGGAGAAATATTCTAAATCAAATACTGCTCCAGGACCATATTTGCCATATGGTCATGGAGCATGTGCACTACAATTTGACTTAGAATATTTATCCAGATTACTTATGCTCCAGGACCATGTGGTCAACCTCACAATCATCGTGTCAATATCCTCGCCCGAAATGGCTATTGAAGCGATCATCGTGTCAATAACTTCGCCCGAAATGGCTATTGACACGATGATCGTGTCAATAACGTCGCTCGAAATGGCTATTGAAACGATCATCGTATCAATAACGTCGCCCGAAATGGCTATTGACACGATGATCGTGTCAATAACGTCGCCCGAAATGGCTATTGACACGATCATCGTGTCAATATCCTCGGCCATTAGAAAATGTTAGCCAAGGCCCAAGAGACTGCGCTGCACATGACTTCAATTAGGGGTTCATTCATAAGATTTTTGGTATGAATGCTTGCTTCTAGGTCACGTTCATGTTTACCGTACTTTATGCTTACAATTACTTAAAAGAATTCCTTAATGTTGATATTTGGTCATTTTGGACTGAGACCAAACTTACACTTTAACAGAGAATGGCCCTAATATCCAAATTAAAACAAGTTAGTGCTGCATTTTTCTACAATCCAGAGTATTAATTATTGACCTACCTGGGCTGTTGTTTTCAACATTGCTGCACCTCACTGCAAAAAGATCATTATCATAGCAATCAATGGCTACATTGGGAGGTTTTTCACAGGACCGTATGTTCTCCTCCAAGCCCGTGCAGTCAAGCTTAAAGATACCAGGATTGGAATAGACGGTAACCACATCAAAATCATTAGGATTTGGCTTCTCCAGAGCATATCCATAGCCCAGCTGACGGCAGACGACATGGGCATTTCTGATCTCATATCCCAGGAAATCCTCACACACACCATACCATCCCACAGAGGTATGATACAACTCCAGCAGACCTTCCCAAGAAACCGTACCTCCAGTTAACCTTACATCCATGTTCTCTGGCTGTGGTACTATAAAGCAAACAATTTGTACAAATAAAAATAAGGACAGCTTAGGTAGGTTGTCTGCTCGAAGGCAAATTATTAAATTTATGTAAAAGTTACTTTTAACAAAAAGTTTACAACAATTGCACTACTTTCATTAACCCCCTTTGCTCTCAACCAGTGGTGTAACAGGCGGGGAAAGGTCCCCCCCCCCCCCCCCCGAGATTTTTGACCGGGAAAATTATGCTAAATCAGCCCTTTTTTGCCAGCTTAATGGGACACTTTTACCTACAACCAGGAAAATCTGCTCCAAAACCTGGAAATTGCCACCTCTGACGATGATGAGTGACCCCTGTTATGCCCCTGATCTCAACTTGTATACCCCTCACCCCTTGATGTAGACTAGTCTATAATATAAAGAATTATGCAGTGTGTAATTGAGGAGGCCCAAAATATTTAGTTTTTCCAACCAGGCAAATTAGAATCATCCCCTAAACAGTGAATGCAAAACATTTATACAAATTCGCTCATAATCAATTACTGAGAAGTGGCCATGTAATAGGATTCATTGCCCCACCATTTCGTTTAAAGGTGCTTGTTCCGTTTGTCTATTGTTGTTCTTTACTTGATAAGAGAGCCTGGCATTTGCACATATACGCCCCACAAAGTACCAAAAAAGTGGGAACAACCTTGCGGTTTTGATGTTAGACGCAATAATGCATGTTGCAAAGCCCTATTCAAATACTGTGCTAATATTGTGGTTAACACCATAAAACGGTGGTTTTTGTTTATACTTGGGAATGAATGGATTTGAGGGCTCAAAATTCAGGATGACAATGAGAAAAATACAGGCCTTTCTTCATCTGATATCAAAATCGATACTCATCCGGAAGGTGAGTGATTTAAATGCAGGGCCGGGGGCTCCCAAAGACGATCAGGTAACACGCACCTTTAATTTATGTACCACTTTCAACAAAAAGTTTACAACAATTGCACTACTATATTTTGTTACCCCCTTTGGCTCTCAACCAGTGGGTGTAACAACAGGAAGGCGGGTGGCAGGTCCCCCCCCAAGAATTTCTATTGACCCTGGGAAAATTATGCTAACTCAGCCCTTTTTTTTTTTCCAGCCTTAATTAATGTTCACACATTTTTCACTTTTCCCTACACAACAAGGAAAACTGCTCTAAAAACCATGGAAATTGCCACTTCTGACGCGTGACCCGTTATGCCCCTGATCTCACTTGTATAATACCTCTCACCCCCGATGTAGACTAGTCTATAATATAAAGAATTATGCAGTGTGTAATTGAGGAGGCCAACAATATTTAGTTCAAAGGCCAAATTAGATAATTATTAGATCAATAAAAAGTGAATGCAAAAAAATTTTAGACAAACATGACATGCATAGCAATCACTGTAGAAGTGCCATGTAATAGGATCATTGCCCCACCATTTCGTTTAAAAGTGCTTGGGCCGATGTATGTGTATAAAGTCTTCTACTTGATAATAGAGCCTGGCATTTGCACTATGCCCCATAAGTACCGTGGGGGAAACAAACTCAGTTGTTTCATGATAGACCAGCAATATAATGCAATATGCAAAGCCCTATTCAATTAATGTGCTAATATTGATGGCCACTTAACAGTAAAATGGCAGTTTTCTGTTTTATCTTGGGAATGAAATGGGTTGTTGAGGGCTCATTATATTTCAGGACACAATTGGAAAAAAATATGGCCTTTCATCTGATAAAAAAATCGACACTACTCGGGTAAGTAAATCAGGGAGTTCCAAAAGACGATGGAACACGCACCTTATAATAATAAAATAATAAATAGTTCTTATAGGCGCAAAATCTTCAAAAGAATTCAGAGCGCCCCCATCATTAAAAACAGTCAACACAAACAATCAAACAAAAACAGCTATTGAGCTATGAAAAGCTTGAGAAAAAGGTGAGTTTAAGCTGATCGTTTGAAGTCTTGGAATTTGGGTATATCCCGAATGACTTTTTGGAAGTGAATTCCAAACAACTGACGCAGCGAAATGAAATGAGCCTTCACCAGTGATTAAGGTGACCCGTGGAAGTTTCAATACTTTTCAGATGATGAAGGGAGTGAACGTGATGGTTGGTAAGTGGAAAAGCACAGCTGACCAAATATAACGGCAAGGTACCGTCGAATGCTTGAAGGCAAAAAACGGCCAGGCCAGTTTGAATTTTATGCGAAAATCCACGGGTAGCCAGTGATAGCAGTTGAAGCTCAAAAAAAAACAGCAAAGGTTGTATGTAATATGGTAACCTTGTTAAACAAATCACAAGGCTTAACTTGTGGTGAATTCAAACCTGCAGTATATATATAGCATGTGCCGTGATTTGTCTTGGGACCAATTACTGAAACAAATTCCATTTACATTTTCTACAGCAAATAGTTGTTTATGGGTTGAGGAATATAAGAGAGAGCATAATGACCACTGAATGACTTTAACCTTCCAAATCTGGGTACCCAATATGACCCTGGGTCTCAAATGTATTTGCATATGAGATATTCTTAAGGAGGGGACATGGCGTCATTTTCATGTT
>JAMKCH010033672.1:0-46542 GCA_023653785.1 Ophioderma brevispina
AGTCATTAGTGTCCGAACGGACACTTACTACAACACGTAATTGAATGGAGAATCGTATCTTGGAACACTGCCGTTTTCTTCCTTTTCTGTTACTTCTACAGCTGGAAAAGGTAACTTATGAGAATTCTACAGACTTATCCTTCACTTTGAAGCTATTCCTGCAAATTTCAAATATTTTTTCAAATCGCTGATAGTGTCTTTAATAAGCAGCCGTGCGGTGGTTTTCAGATACAGCAAACAGACGAATGCAGATTGGTCTGTTTGGAAGACTTTCATTTGGCGTTTGGGTATGATTCCCCAAAGTGAAAATCTATTATATCTAAAAATTGGAATGTTATTTTTGCTCAATATTTGTTATATGAAAAGAGCTTGTGATATCATAATATGCAAAAAACTCAATTTCGCCAAAATGGTCGATTGGCCGGTTTGGAAGACTCATGACGATATGAAACATGTGTTGTATGGCATGTATGCGTATAAATAGGAGAGCTTGACAGTGATGTTGGTTAGATTGAATTAAAAGGATGTAGTGGCAAAACCCCCAGATATATCATAAAGGCAAAGTCATTTAAGTTCATTTTATTTAGTGAATTATTGCACCTTCTACACATAAACAGGGCAACCATGATGATTATCAAACATTGCATTCACTGATTTAACTGCAAAGGGGATCATGAAATTTAAATTAATTTTAAATCAATTATACCAAATTGTGGAACTTTTATCCGCAATGAAGGAACATTTACGCTTAGCAATGGATCTACTCAACTATATCTTCGGCTTTTTAAATCTCGGTATCAACATATCCTCTCCAAGTGGAACCATACCCTCGACAATATGCATGAACTGACACGAATACAAAATCAGGCTATAGTTATGTTATTATAATCCTGGTTGATGGGTCTTCTTCATAGCGTGTAAACATGTCATTAGTAATGGCTTGTGGTGGTGTCAGATTTATTCAACTTAGTAAGCTGATCCGGGGCCGCGTGTATCCACGATACGGACGCTCCTAACATGGGTGATTGTATAAAATCAAACCTAGCACATGCAATGGAAGTGTGTGCACTCTCCTGATCATGCTTAAGAGCTCAGGGTGCTCTACATGTGTCGTCTGCAGATTATATGAAATTTATAATGAAAATAAACAATAACGGGATTACTGCTGGACGCCGCCACTGCACCGCAATTTTAAAATAGGCTAACCACTTCTAAAGTTTCTTATGGCATAAAACATAAAACATTTTCAAATCAACTGGCTAGTAAATAGCACCCGCACCCCATCGGACCACCTACTGGAGTACAACAAAATTCAAAGCATGGGGATCCAGGATTTCGTTTTTCGCGCGCCATGTTTTAAAGGTGCGTGTTCCGATCGTCTTTGGGACCCCCCTGATTTACCCGGAAGTAGTATCGATTTTGATGTCAGATGAAAGGCCGTATTTTTCTCATTATCGTCCTGAAATTATCTCAAGTCCATTTTATTACCAAGATATAAACAAAAAACCACCGTTTTAGTGGTTAACCATCAATATTAGCACAGTATTGAATAGGGCTCTGCAACATGTATTATTGCGTCTACCATCAAAACCGCAAGTTTGTTTCCCACGGTACTTGATGGGGTGTATGGCAAGTGCTAGGCTCTCATATCAAGTAGAGAACACAATACACATAAATCGGAACATGCACCTTTAACGCTAAACTATTTTTGCCCAAGATTTTATGTAATTGCCTAAATATCAGTTGCGCATATTTTGGTTGAAAAAAATTCAAATCGGTCATGGCGTTTTATACTCATTAGCATAAAAAACATTTTGGGGCGCTTCTAAAAATTTGTTTTGCCCATAAAATCGCACCAGAATAACTTTTTTTGATTTTTTATTTCAGCAATGTATTTGTATGATGTCCTACTATTATGAGCCAAATTTGATGGAAAAAGTCCTTCGGGAAAGTGGTTTCAATTTTGGGCGGGAGAATTGGGTGTGCGTTTCAAAAATCGGTTTTTGGGCTGCCATTTTGAATCCGTACAACAGATTTTCATTTTTTTTTCCTGTTATGTGGTCGTGTTGATGTACCCCATCAATGACCAGAGTTTTGGTAAAAAAATCCAATGGCAAAGTGGTTTTCAGAGGGGGATCCACTTGGACCCTCCTTATGCACCAACGGGAATGCAGAAGACCTTGTGCACTTAGGTGTTAAATGATAGTTTGTTGTCTAATGAAAAACAATAGTGACAAATATTTAGAGTAATGAATTTTATATCCATTTAAGAAACGTCTCTGAAACTTTTTGTATGTTACAGTTGGTTGGTGGATGGATATAATGTCAACAGCGCATTGCTTCTAGAACTGGATGGCTACTAGTGAATTGTACAAGTACAAGGTATGGTGTGTGGGTTATGCTAACAGTGATAATTATATGTTTGTTTGTTAACTTGTTTTTGGTTTGTTTTGATTTTTCTTTTCTTTATTTAAATTTAATTTAAACTTCATGTCACTACTATTCAAACTATGGGAAATGTAAGCAGCTCAAAAAATACCAGAGGTTAAAGGTCACTTTGACGGTCAGAATTGTTCAGAGTTATTTACCGGACGCAGACCGTGATGTGCGACAACACTGAATAGAATGCAGATTGTTAAAAAGGTTGGGCATTGGTGAATCGCGCCTAAGGCTACCCATAGCTCAGCCCCTTTCACGCAGATATTACGACTCGCGCGTTGCCCACCTCTGAATAATTCTGACAGTATAGTTATAGTTATGGGGATGATATGATGTAGTTCTGACGTGGCGATTCCGACTCAAGGTACTGGGAGTGTACCCTCTTGTAACGATAGTATTGCCCATAGACACTGGTAAGAACCCCAAAAAAATTGTTAGACCATAGAGGGGCTTCCTGAAAAAATAGGGTTAGTAGGTCTGATTTTTTTCAATATCCGTACATTGAAAATAATTTTAAAGTATGGGTAATATATTGAAACACAGCACTTTTACTGTTTAAAAAACATCGTTATAATTCTAGGGCCAGCAATTCAAACAACTCGCGAATGCAATTCAATCTTGAGGTTATGATTCCCATGGCCCGCGCCGCAAGTGATAGTCAGGAGACTGGAACGGTAACCCAAAGGTTTCATATCATTAGATAGAGAGGCAAAACGTTACGTAATCTTTAGAAATTCACCGTCTCGCATGTTTTGCCGACCACAAAGAAAACATAGAGTACCAACAATAGAAAGCAATGGCCGCCTCCGCTTCTTCCCCACATACTGTTTGGTGCTGCTTTGCATATCCACTAAACGGTAGTGATCCAAATTAATGTATGTGTTATAGGTGGCCAGGTTAAATAATAGTGTACCTGGATTCATTGTGCATCAGATACTCCGTTTTTCTCATAATGCAATGCGCGCTTAGGAAAAGATGTATTCATTGAGGCGGTTTTATTTAAAAATCAAGACGACTGATGTGTCTTTTCATTCGCCTGTGTGGCCATGGTAGGCCAAATTTAAAAAGCCCCCCAAAATAGCACCAACTCCAACAACGATATTTGCGGTTGTTGTAGCGAATTGACATTATTGTGTATACTAGCAACCCAAACTGATAAGTATTCCGTGCAATAATTCAAAATGTCAGCGCCAGCACGGACGCTGGTTTTGGATGTCGTTTCCCCCTTGCGGTACCGATAGTTAGAATAACATATACATTTTGAAATGCCTATTCGTTACACCTACAATCCAAAGAAATGGCCTAAGGCTGCCAAAAACTAAAGCCCGTAATTCCCTAATTGAGGTTTGTTTTCACCTCCAATGAAGCTAAAATTTTGTGCGCCGCGAAGTGACACAGCGAAACCAGGACCAATGATAAAGGCAAGCATCGACACGGAACCTGGATAAGTAGACAGTCCTATGGGCTTATTATATTCGACGAAACCAAACGAAACAGGCTCAGTGCATCCATTGGATTACACGCCTTATTCCGTTACCACACATTTTATACTCTGACGGAATAAAGCGTGCAATCCAATGGGTGCACTGAGCCTGTTTCGTTTCGTTTCATCGACTCTAAGGTCTTTGCGTAGTGTCATGCCGCTTGCCGCTCAGCGGCAAGCCGCTTGGTGTACGCCGCTTGCAGGATTGAACTATTATAGTCAAGCGGCGCTATCGCTTGAACTACGTCATCGAGCGGCACCGCTCTAAAGTTGAACTCAAGTTAACTCAATGCGATTTGCCGCTTTGGAAAAGCGGCAGCCCGAGCGGCAGGGAGATCGATTTATCGGCTTGACGCTTTGCCGCTTGGGTCACCGCTAGCGATTCTGACATGATTGCGTAGTGACGTAAATTTCATCATCAGAGCGGCAAAGCGGTAAGCGGCATGACACTATGTAATTACCTTAATAAGCCGTCCTAAGGTGTTTAATAACACTTTGGCTCCATGTTTCACTTGCACATTCAACGCATATTCAACCGACAGTCAATACGATCTGTTCTCACAGCTACTGCGGCCATTTTCAGAGTAGTGAAAAATTTGTAACGTTCGGTTTATGTTCAAAGCCGTTCAAATTAAAATAATATTTTCCCAAAAGATATTCATCATCACCTTTATAAACTGTTTTAAATGGAATCAATGGCAATAATAATGATTTTATATTTGAATTGTAATATTCAACACATTTCTAACTCAGCAATATATACTAAATCTCATATTATACGGTGTACATAATGAAACGCACAGATTCGTGTCACTGAAAAGTCATGGAAACCATACTGCACAAGATAAGCAGCAACAAAAAATATTAAATGTTGGAACTTATGTTTTCCAAGGTTCTGAAAACACCCAAATACATGGGTACAGGTTATATTCGTAGATTGTGATAGTATTTTGTTATTATTTTGATACCAAAAACTGAGGATTTGGGTTTTTAAAAAGGCAATAAATAATGAAATAAAAAAATATGGTCGGGACCAAGGCAAACGGTCGATCGGACGAAGACAACACTATTTTTGGGCCTATAGATTGCTTAAGTGTCCCAAGGAACCTATACCAATGCGCCTATATTAATCTCAAATTTTCAAACCTCTTATTTAAGTATTTGTATATATCAAAGAAGTTAGTTAACTTTCAAAGATTTAAAACAAATACATTAAAGATTATCATCTCCGTTGTGACGCCAAAATAGTAAAATGGCTCAGGTAGCGGTATGGACCTTCTACGTCGTCCTCCCTCTCCAAAACTATTAACCTTCATCTGAAATAAGGTCCAAGATGCGACAAAGTGGCGTGGGAAACTGAAACAAGATGGTCATATTTATAACAATGGAAAGCTTATATTAATTATTCAAAACATATGTTTTCAAAACAAGTCTAAAATTAACAAGAAAACTTTACTTTTTAAATAATTTTTAAGCACGGAACCCTCCCAATATTCTCTTTCCATTTTTTAATGCCAAAAATGGGTAGAAAAAATTTTCCAATGTGGTTCACACACTGTCCTATGAGAGGTGAGTTAAGGGCACGTGTCTGTTAGTTTCGAAAGATGATACTATCTTCTTCTACCGACCCTGCTTGATAGCTCAGTCACGGTTAAGCGTAGGTGCATGATACGCAGGTCGCCGGTTCTGAATCCGGCCAAGCGCCAAAGGGTTTTTTTTCCAACACCATCGTGCGTGGCAATCTCCAGGGAAAAGATTAATAACTATATACATCCTTGTCTACCTGGAGACTAAGTAGTTAATACTTCAAAAACAAAAATATAATCGTATATGTTAAAAAATATACGTTCTGAAGCCTATCCGCCTAGGAAGAGAAGTTCTAGTACACCTTCGAACCACTAACACCTATAGATGATATCTATCGTTCTTATACAGACCCTGCTTGATAGCTCAGTCGGTTAGAGCGTCGTGCATGTAATACGAAGTCCCGGTCGAATCCGGCCAAACGCACATGGTTTTTTTTTTTCCAACACCATCGTGCGCTGGCCATATCCAGGGAAAATTAATAAATATATTCATCCTTGTCTACCTGGAGAACAAGTAGTTTAATTTCAAAAACAAAATTAATCGTATATGTTAAATAATACAGTTCTGATGCTATCTTCTAGGAAAGCGAAGTCACCCCTTTTCGAACCTAACACCTAATAGATGATATCTATCGTTCCTTCCTACCGACGCCTGCTTGAATATCTCAGTCGGTTTAAAGCGTCGTCAATTTAAAACAAGGTCGCCGGTTCGAATCGTCCAAGCGCACATTGGTTTTTTTTCCCAACAAACCATCGTGCGCTGGCCATCTGGCTCCATGAGATTATTATAAATATATACATCCGTGTCTACCTGAAACTAAGTAGTTTAAATTTCAAAAGTGTAACTCATATTTAATATGATATTTTTTTTACTTTTATCTGTTCTCTGCCATTACTTACTGCAAAGTATGGGTATGCCCTTGTTCTTGTATAAAGAGGGGAAAATTAGCACTCGGCACAAATGCATTTTGTTAACACATTAAGTACCTGCTTTTATTTGCGTTTATTTCCATCTATCCTATATGTAAAATAAAAGGATAGGCGTCATAAAAACTTATAGTGCAAAATTAAATTGGTCCGATTTCTGCCTTTAAGTGTTTGGATGAAAAGAAGAAACACACATAGATACATCTGACTTCAAAGCACATCTTCTTTCCATGCTGAATGGATACAAACAGATGTTGCTGTGTACAATTAAGATTTAACACTCCATGCACCCAACACTTGATGTTTTGCGATTTCTCGGGTACGCATTGAAAATTTTCAAGGAGATTTTTTTTTTTGTGTGATTTATGAATCGTTTTCATGATACCAAAAACAATTTTAAAATCGCCACAGCTTATTAGCATTAAATTTAGACTGGGGTTAAAAAATGAAAATAAATAATGAAATAAAAAATATGGTCGGAACCAAGGCAAAACGGTCGATCGGACGAAGACAAACAATATTGTTTTGGCCTAATATGATTAGCTTAAGTGTCCCAAGGAACCTATACCAATAGGGCCTATTTATCTCAATTTCAAACACCCTCTATCTATAAGTTTTTGTATTCTTAATCACCGAAGTTATTACTTCAAAGATTTAAAAACAACATACATCAGATTATCATCTCCGTAGTTTGACATGCCAAAATATAAAATGGCCAGGTAGCGGTATGACAACCTTCTACGGACTCTTCCTCCCTCTCCAAAACTGTACAACCTTCATCGCAAAGGCTCCAAAGGGACAAAGTGGCGTGGGAACTGAACAAGATGGTCACATATTTTCTAACAATGGAAGCATTAATAATTAATTATTCAAAAACATATTTGTTTCATGCAAATAATTTTCTAAGTGGTCTACCGCAAATAATGTTTTAAATAATTTTAAGCACGGGAGAAACCTCCCCAATATCTCTTTCCATTTTTTATTGCAAATAATTGGGTAGAAAAATTTTCCGAATGTGGTTCATCCCACTGCTAGAGGTGAGGTAAGGGCAACTGTGTTAGAAAAGTACCCTAATTGGCTTGTTGTTTGTTTTGACAGTAAGGCTACTAACAGCAACTATTTTGGTGAGAATTCATATCTCACGTTTGTAAAACCCGCCAGGAATAACTTGTTTTAAAAACAAATATATGAAATCATATTTTATAATTAGGACAAATCTTACGATCGGTTGTAAATAGTCCTACACAAATCAAAGGTAAAAATAGCGAATTTCGGAACCTTTGCTTAATCGCTTTTCACGAACACATTTTCCTCATGGAAACTTGATAGAAAAGAACCCTTTTGCCAATGTTTGTAAATCGTAAATGTGTACACGCACATCACAAGTAAATGCTGGTAATTTTATTACAGATTAGATATATATTATATATTTTCTTGCTGTCAAATGGACCTTTGTTCATTTTCCAAACCTAAAGGTAACCTGGGACACTCGTACAAATACAACCCCCCTTCCGGTTTAATACTAAAAGAAGATTATCAAGGGGGTAATGATTTTCAAACTTTCTTTTCTAAAATCACGGGTAAGTTGCTGGGAGTTCGAGGATCTATCAAGACCGCCATCGATAACTTGTAACTTTATAAACAGTGTACAATCATGTATATTTGTATTAAAATCTTCCCTGGAGATGGCCAGCCGCCGATGGGTGTTGAAACAAAAAAACCATGTGCGCTTGGCCGATTCCTAACCTGGCGACCTTCGTATTACATGCCGACGCTCTAACCGACTGGCTATCACGCAGGGTCCGGTAGAAGAACGATCGATATAATCTATATAGGTGTTAGGTTCGAAAGATGAGATCTACCCGTCTTCTACCAGACCCTCCTGCGTGATAGCTCATCGTTAGAGACGTCGTATGTAATAACGAAGGTCGCCGGTTCGAATCCGCCAAGCGCACATGGGTTTTTTTTTTCTTTTCCAACACCATCGTGCGCTGGCCATCTCCGGAAAGATTAATAAATATACATCCTGTCTACCTGGAGAACTAAGTAGTGTTAAATTTTCAAAAACCAAAATATAACGTATAGTTATATACAGTTCTGATGATATCCGCTAGTAAAGCGAAGTACAACCTTTCGAACCTAACACCTAAATGATATCTATCGTTCTTCAACCGACCCTGCTTGATAGGCGCAGTCGGTTAGAGCCGTCGTGCATGTAAAACAGAAGGTCGGCCGGTTCAAATCCAGCCCAGCGCACATGGGTTTTTTTCCCCAACCCATTCGTGCCGCTGGCCATCTCCAGGGAGAGATTAAATCAATATCTACATCCTTGTCTACCTTGAGACCGAAGTAGTTTAAATTTCAAAAAGTGGTACAAATCATATTTTAAATGATGATGTTTTTTACTGTTATTTCTTCATTACTTACTGCAAAGTATGGGTATGCCCTTGTTTCTTGTATACATAGTGGAAAATTAGCACTCGGCACAAATGCATTTTGTTAAATTACGTACGCATGGGCTTTTATTTGTCGTTTAATTTCATTCCATCCTATAATGTAAAATCAAGATATGCTCATAAAAACTTTCGTGCAAAATTAATTGGTCCCGATGTCTGCCGTAAGAAGTTTTGGAATGAAAGAAACAACATGAATACACTTGAATTAATAGCACATCTTCTTGTCATCCTTGAATGGATCCAAACGAGTTCTGTGTTAAAAAACAACTTAAATTTAAAAAAAAAAAAAAAAAAAAACAATTGATTTGTTTTTTTCGATTTCTCGGGGGTTACGCATGAAAATTTTCAAGGAGATTTTTATTTTTTTGCTTTTTGTGTGATTTAGGAAATACTCTTTTGCCTGCTACCAAAAACAATTTTAAATCCGCCCACATAGCTTTATTAGCATAATTAGACTGTGTCCCACAGTCTCGTGCCAAATTTTCTCACGCCAAGGATTTGGGTAGCACACGTGAATGTGCGTCAATCTGAAGCCTCCAATAAGTTTTTGTGACAACCGTCCACGCAATGTATAATTGTTCAAGACGCGTGCGCCTATACCGCGATTTACTTTGCGTAGTGCATTGCGTGCGTAGACGGCTTGCATGAGAAATTTTGGCAGCTACTGGTAGGAACCCGCCCCACCTGGGCACCAACGGGAGTGAAAAAATTTTTTTACTATATTAAATCTTGGGTTTATTTGCAAATATAACCTTTGGGCAATTAATATTAAATAATACTATAAAATCAAATAAACCCTTTATATGCTGATATCATCACTTTTAATTTTGTCATGCCGGTAGACTTAAAGGTGCGTGTTCCGGTCGTCTTTGGGACCCCCTGATTTATTTGATATCAGATGAAAGGCTGTATTTTTCTCATTGTCATCCTGAAATTTGAACCTTTGAATCCATTTCAATCTCAAGATATAAACCAAAAACCGTCGTTTTAATGGTTAACCATCAATATTAGCACAGTATAGAATAGGACTTTGCAATATGGATTATTGCATCTACCATCAAAACCACAAGTTTATTTGCCACGGTACTTCATGGGGAGTATGTGCAAGTGCCAGTCTCTCATATCAAGTAGAGAACACAATAGACATAAATCGGAACAAGCACCTTTAATTGTGTAAGTCTATGGGAAAGACCAAGGTGAATTTGAGAAAAATACAAGATGGTATAAATTTGACTATGTTGTGGTTTAATTATTTGGATTGGTTTGAATTGAATTAGTAGATATAATCATTTTAAGGTTCAAAATCTTATATTGGAATTGCTGAGGATGAAATATGTGAAACACCTTTTTTCGGAGACTGACAATTTCAATTGGCCATAGGCCAAAGTTCGGATTTTCATTTTCGATCCTGGTTGAGGCGTCTTTGAAAAAAACTATGTTGGTTTGAGTTCTTGTAATTCTGGTCCGGTTCTGGATCTGCTGGATCTTTATTTCCTAGTCCATGCAGGCCTATTATCACTCTATCATAGGTTTCTTTTTCTTTTTTGTTATTTATTATGTCTACAAAGTACCTTGCGATTGAAGAGTTTAATACGGAAGCGTATGATTGCTTCTGTTTGCTTTTGGTTTGGGTTCGTCATTCAGTGAAATAAAAAAAATTGATAGGCCTATTGCTGATACACCATGTCTTGAAAACTTAGACCAAAGTATTGCTCATCATAAAGACAATGTTCACACTTTATTGACGAAGTTCAAAAGGAGTTTGTCAATGTCTTCAGTAGGGTCAATTTGATGTAAGGATGGATTATTCTAGAAATTATCCACACCCCAAAGATAGCAGTGGGAATTCCAACACCCTAACAGTATTCCAAAAATGCATGGGAATTTCCATAGTGAAAATCGTAAAAAGCATATCCAATATTTCAATTGTGTCACTTTAACAGATACTCTGAATGGATTGAGTAGTTACGAAAGATGACTCTGGGTTTTCCCATGAAATTTACTGACCCGAGGCATATAATTGATGTCAATAGCTGCCAAAGTCTACAATAAGATCTTTTTAACCAGAATCCGGCCACATGTAGACCTGTTGCTGACCCGTTTATATGTTGTCAAGGAATATTTTCTTATTCCAAAACCGTTTGAGTTGAAGAATCAACTCCACTGGAAGGGTTATTTTGTATGAATAACGAACGAGGACGAGGTCGTATGTGGGTCATGGCCGACCCACATCAAAGCACCCAAATTGGTTTGTGGTTTGCACTCAATATTGCTGTAATTTCTTTTGACATTTTTGTTGAGTTGCTATAATGAATGAGGCTTGGCCGCCACCGCCTGGCCTCCCTCGAACATATGCGTCATAATCCTATATAAAAATATCTTCTACTAATATGGCTTTGTTGGCTTGGTAAATAATGTATATATATACGTTTTCTTTTTTTTTAAAAATGTTTTATTGTTCTTTTCTATTTTTGAAGAGCGCCCCAAATTTTCAAAATTGATATTTTTGCCATGTTTGCGTTGCGGTAATTGTAAAGGAAACTATACCTGCGAAACGAGCATGCGGAATTTATCAAAAAAAAAATAAGCGATGTTGTAATTAGGAATTGGGATCCCAGATTTGTCTTAACGGCAGAGCTGAAATGCTGCGGGGTTTTTTTGAGGATCAGTCCATGGACGAAATAGTGCAACCTCGAGAAAATAACCTTAACTGGAATTGCCTGAATCAATAAAAAACTAATGGATGCAGAGCGCAGACACGTACATGTCGACGACACGCGCGCCACCGGCTATTCACATTGTAAAGCCATTTCAAGCAGGGGTTGTATTATTATCGGGATCCCGATAATACGAATAATTATTCTAATTCCAAATTCTTCGTTTGTGACACATAGACATTTTCGAGTTACCATTCACACGGTAGAGTTTACTAGCCGCTACCATGCAACCACTTGTGTAAAAAATCTCAAAATTTTGAATAACATTGGGGGCGCTCTTCAAAAAAAAAATGTGCTAATAGTGCATTTAAGTGATTATGAAGAATCACAACACAGAAAGCTGTTATCATTGGAATTCATTGATGAGGTCTGGTAAGGACAGAAAGTGTGAGTTTTCATTCACCTCAGTAAAATGTTGTTCGCACACAATCGACATAGATAATTTTATATTTACAAGTCTTTTATATTTACAAGTCGACCTGCATGCATCAGTGCGGAGATTTACCTTCAGAGAAATATTATAAGATTGGTAACAATATAAAACGTGAACACTCAATTAACTTTATGATATTATGTTCCTTACCTTCAGGGGCAATGATTTCGTCTCCGTCCACTCTGAAGAGCCACGCTCCATTCTTGCCAATATTGCTGGACGTATCCAACATGCCAGGGTTGTTCATACCAGGTATGTTATAGTGCAGGTCATCGTGTCAAGCATT
Organism: Ophioderma brevispina; assembly: GCA_023653785.1. NCBI lineage: Eukaryota > Metazoa > Echinodermata > Ophiuroidea > Amphilepidida > Ophiodermatidae > Ophioderma > Ophioderma brevispina. The sequence continues at coordinate 12,328 of JAMKCH010033672.1, forward strand.
AAATCCAGCCTTAATTCATTTAAATTGATATTTGGGATAAATAACGTGGATTACAAAGAGTTAGGAACGTTTACAGTTCAAATTTAAGTTTCGTAAGCATCTACATTTCGATCATAAATCAAATTTGCTAGCTTAACCCACCCGACACCCTCCCCAACCCCCCACCTGACCCCACCCTGAACCCTACCCGACCCCCTCTCCGACCCCTACTCGACCCTCTCCCCAACCCCACCCGTTCCCCTCCCCAACTCCCATCCGTCCCTCTCCCCAACCCCCATGCCGCTCCTCCCCAGCACCCAACCCGGCCCCTCCCCAGCATCTCACCCGGCCCCCAACATTTGTTTGTGATATTTATCCCGAAATCATACATTATTGCTTTAATATAATTTAGGGGGAACGGGTTTGCGTAGCGTATCTTCCCTCGCCTTTCACCAATGAGGTCCCGGTTCGTTCCCTGGTTGTAGTAGAGCTGTAAACATGAGAATCGTTCTATTTTAAGAAAGCATGGAACTTTGTACATGAAATTCTATAGCATCAAGAGGTTCCGAAAAAAAACTAGGACCCAAAAAAAAATATTACGCCCCTGGCGGCGACCATTTTTTTAAAAAATGGCCGCCCAAAATTTTCCAAAATTTTTTGGACATATCTTTAATTCTACAGCAAACTCTTAAAACTAAATTAGGTGTCTAAACCTATGTTTTTGATACCAATGACCTCTTGGTGATCACCAGGAATTTATTGGAGGCTGCCAGATTGAATTTAGATGGCGCATTGATGTTGAAATTCAAAATGGCTGTCAAATTGTCATTTTAGGCCATATTTCCAGTGCTGGTAGCCAGTTCGATTAAAGTTCAGGTGTCTAAATCTATGTTTTTCAATATCCAGGAACGTTCAGTGATCATAAAGTTGTTTAGGTGGATACCATATTGGATTTCAAGATGGCGGAAAGATTTTTTAATAAAAACATATTGATTAAAATACAGATTTGCTAGGCAGTTATGTCTCGTTTGGCCCGAACAGACATAAAACGTATACGTACCGTGAAAATAGGTCCCACCGGCAGCAGCGCACTAATTTCGGACTGATTAACGCCAAACGCGGTGATTGATGATTGAATCGACACGGTGAAGCGTCCTTAACCCAAATTGCTTTCTCAAATGATGCGTAAAGAATACAATCTTCCCAAGACCTTGCCAGGTGGTAAACATTGGGGTGCGTCTTAAGTACGGAGGTTAGGTTGTTGATCGATGCGTATCCCCTTTCACTTATGAGAGGGAAATATACCCAGTCTCGATAGCTACGGGCGGGCACTCCCATCTTGGGAAGTGACGCGTATGTAAGGATGTAAAGACTCCTTCGTTGATCAAAGACCCCTTTTTAAATTTCACCCAACGACCCCATATTTTTGTGAATGAAAATTTTAACCATTCATCTACAGACCCTTATTTTGGGTGAATTTTTTTTATTTGCAAATTTTCACCCAAAGAACTTCTATTTGTTAGAAAATTTTGCCAAAAAACTCACCCAAAGACCCCATTTTGAAATTTGTAAATTTGTCATTCGGAGAGGAAATCCAATTTTTTCTGGTGAATTTGGTCTCTATCACCCAAAGACCCTATTTGCCGTTGGTCAACGAATGCCCCTGGATTTGATAGCGCCAGCCTTATACACATATCCATTTCATTATGGAAGTGCAATCCCATCCGGTTAGCTACCATCCGCACCCTTAATTTTGACACAGTATCCACTAGTAGTTCAGGCGGTGGAAGGAAGGGAAACGGAAGGTAGGCTCTGCAGAATATATGCCCGCAGTCTCTCACGAGAGACTTAATACAGCTCTTGTTGGTCCCTACTTCTACCGGCACACAGTCTGAGAGTAGTTTTCCATCAGCTACTCTTTCAAGTCCTGGGCTATATCCTTATTGTCCTAGAGGAAATGACTAAAACCTGACGATCACCGCCAAAAAGGAGGGTAGGGTATTTGTGTAGTTAGATCAAGGAGCGCTTTCCCTCTAAGCACAAGACGGTCCGCTTCTGTGATTTCTTGAAAGTGGCAAAATGGAATTGGAAGGAAGGATTTAAGGGAGAGGGTCGAGGAGTTGAAAAACTGTTGGTGTATTCCCAAGCCTTTCAGTATGTTTGATACCACTTTAGTGTGGCCACCAATGTTTCTCTGACCACACCCGTCCGTGAGCGGATGGAAGCCATAATTTCGACTCTGAAACCCCGTCGCCGCTAGGCGACTGCCACGAAAAAAGCCGTCTTCCTAGGCAGATCAAATGAGACTGACATTCATAGTGGCTCAAATTCCTGGCTCAAAGACCTAAGACGCTAACGGCCGGGAGACTAGCGGCAGGTCCCCAATCCGGAACGAAGTGAACAAAAAACGGGTGAAGTGCCAAAACAGATATATTAGAAGACAACAGAGTCGGCTCTAAAACCCCGATGGAGTGCCCCGATGGAGAACCCCGACTCTTTGGGCACAAAAACCTAGTGAAAAAATTTTTTGGAACGAGAATTCCCAATGTGCCTCACGACGCAGAAGCGGATCGATCTCTTGATTGGCGCACCATATTAAACCGGCGGGAGGCGAGAATTGTAAAGACTCTCCTCTGCCTGAGCACATGAGCAAGGAGTGCAGTAGTCTGTTCAGAAAGGTCTCGTCAGAATGCTACAATGGCAGAAAATGATCAGGACAGTCAGGTTGAGAGCGCGGATGGTATACCCTGGGTCGAACGGGTCGGCATGAAGAACGCTTACCAGATCCACGTCCTGAGGCGAGAAAGGACATGGTACCTGACTACAGCTCTAGAAGCAGTGGGACCACAGTCGATGGCCGCATGGACGCTTCCTGCAGAAACAGAGTCGAAACTGACAAACCTTCTCGTAGACTCTTGGTATCATCGGCAAAAGGGGGATCTTGAATCCCGAGTATCGGAAGCTGGTGATTCACAGCGGAGGCAAATAGGTCCACATGGAGACGCTGTACGTAGCCTCTAAAAAATGACGAGCAAACTGCTGGAAGGAGGTGCCATTCCACTGAGACGCCTTTATCTTCCTTTGTTGACGGCTGGCACTTTGTGCCCTTCCGGGGAGAGGGTGTCCACTAGGATTTTCTCCACCCCCATTACAGGGGACGCTATCAGAGCAATTTTCCGTTGCCTGCACCACTCTAAGCTCCTTAAGAGACTGAGGGCTTCTTGTCCTCCTCCTTGTTGTGTATGTCATTTATTGTCATGTTGTCGCATTGTGACCAAGATTACTGTGGTTTCCTTTGGTTAGAATGACGCAAGGACTTCCGTGAGAGAAAGATAGCCCCACCAGCTCGAGGCATTGCATGTTTGATGGCAAGGTTGCAATGGGAGACACCCGAGTATGGCGTCCAGGGTTCTACAATGCAGCGCCATGGGGGGGGGGGGGTAAAATAATCTGTAAGCTTTCAGGCATCATTGCACGAATATTTTTTGTAGTTAAAAAAGTGGAGTAGAAGAGCTCTCGAATTGCAATCGAGAGGCAAATCACGGACCGTTAGGCCAACAAAGCTAGCAGTATTTTCTCGCCGGAGCTTGTCCCACATGGTAGTGTCTCTATTGGAAACTAAACCTCACCCCTAGGAATGGGGGTGGGGTGGACAAGGCTTACCACGGGCAGAACCCAAAGGTCCTCGGTCACTGCGCCATGGCCCTGCAAATTCACGAGATGACCGCCCACCCAAAGGTGGCAAGAGGCTGTCTGGTTAGTCATAGGCGACCGGTGTGAAAAGTTAATCAAAATCCGGCAGGTATCATAGTCCGGGGGTCTAGACGACAACGGAATAAAGCTGTGAAATAATGTTGCGTGAAGCATCAACTCAATCGATTGCCCCAGTGTTCACATTGTTCCCGGACTGTGAGCCCGCGGAATATATCTCCTTGCAAAACGGCTTGGCAGGCCTTGACCACCACAACCATTGGATTGACCCCGACCTTGTCTTGCCCTTACACCTCCCTCATTTACCAAAGAACTTTACGCATATTTACCGCCGGTGCCGGTGCACTGCCATCAATGGTTTGAGGGCTGATAGCCCTGTGAGGGGGTAGCGGCGGCTGAGCGTTCCCATGTGGATTTGGGGGGGGGGGGGTGGGTGGGTAGGTGTCGCTTCCTTCCTTCCCTGCTTGCCCCCCTGAGCGCTTGAGTGCCCGGTCTTAGTTGCTTAGTTGCTGAGGTGCACTTTAATCCTGCTCTTGTTCTTGAAGCTTGGAGGGAAGCCATTGACCTCCGAAAAGGTCTTTCCCAGTAGGCAGGGGCACCTCTAAATTTCAGGGCTTTTGCGACCAGTTGACGTCTTGACTTCAACAAATTGGCTAAGTATGGCGACCATCTAAAAAATTCAATGACCGGAACAATTGATGACAGTATAAGACAACCAAGGGTCCCTGGTATCAAAAACGTAGGTATAGACACTTGATCTTGCTTCTAAGTGCTGTTAGAAAAAGATATGGGCTAAAAACGACTTTTTGGCAGCCAGGGGAGTTTGTAATATTTTTGGGTTCTATTTTTTTCGGAAACCTCTGATGCTATAGAAGTCATGTACAAAGTCATGCTTTCTTTCAAAAATTGAACGATTCTGGCAGACAGAAAATCCCCCTTAAATGCTCAAACTATTGGGGCTAGTTCACGGTTGCTTTATGTGGAATTTGGTTTCTCGATCCATACTCGTTCCCGCAGGTTTCCTCCAGGTACTCCGGTTTCTCCTGCCTTCTAAAATCGAGCTTCTTCGCATAAATCTGTTTTCTCATAATTATGGTTTCTCTGATGTGCTGAGCGCCTTTCATGGCTGCCGCAATGCACAGCGCCTTGAGCCCGTTTTTACGCGGATATTGTCGCGCGTTGTTGAAAAAATACAACATTATTATTATTATAATGACTCATGTGAATATAAAACAGGAAATTTAGTCAATAGACAAGGATTTCTTGACATTTATTATTCTCGTATATTCGGCAGCCTTTTCACTACTTAATGAGGTTTTTTGTAAGATTACGGCTAGTTATTCGAAGTGAATTATCGACCCTTTGACTAATATCAGAGATTTATTCAATAAGTCTAAAATGGAGAGCAACACCATTTTTTACACATCATAAGAAAGAAAAACAAAAACAAATCGATGTCATGCTAAATAGATAAATGATCAAAAATAAAAAAACCGGGACTTACGGTTGCAGGACCGCCATCGCGACCTGTATCATCATCCCCATAGTCGGAAATCGCACTATGCCATTGAATATCAAGGTAGTTAAATAACACAAACGAACGATCTGCCTCGTCTGATATCAGAACAGCTTGATAAGTGTTTGTCTGTGGAAACACAAATAGCAATAAACTATATAAAATAGCAGAAGAAAAACTTTTTATTATTAGGAAATTAAAGAATTTGTCTTATTTTGTACGGCTATAATCTACTACTTTTTGCAAAGCAGATTCGTATTTTAAGTGGTATTTTGTCAGTTGATAAAATAACAACTCACATTTTTTACACTAACTGGGTGGTTGATCGAAATTTCTATCGGGTTTTCTGGGTACATACATTGCACCCAAGTAGACTGATCCACAAACGATCAACGTTGTAGACCTTTCGTGTTTAAAGTAGGCAAACATTGTTTGAGGTAATCGGAAGATGCGCTGAATTCAAAACAATTGCTTGCCACATTCAATTATGGGCTTGTGACAAAATAAAAGGGGAGGAGTTTATACACTATACAGGGGTCAAATTTTTAAAATGTTCCAGTTGTGGTAAAATCTATACTAACATTATTAGGATTAAAATAACGTATACAGAGTGGCCAAAAATGCAATCCTTGTAGTTGATGTTATAATTTCACAACTACTGAGTATTATTAAAATTTTAAGGCAGATTCTAAATAGCGAATTATTTTTGTATATCCTGTCCAAATGTTCATCTGATACGGTTCACTGCTTTTGAAAACAAAGGATATTGCTCTACTACAACACAAACGAACTTCTTTACAACATCATTAGATCATATTGGTTGGTCAATCAATCAAATTTATTTGAACTTCAACATCACAGCAATGTATGACAATAACATTTAAGATACAAAAGTTATAAAAATATTTGCAGTATAGATTAAATTACATAAATATGAAGTAATGTACAAAACAAGGCAAATTTTAACAGGTAATGACAAAAATAGTTTAATGAACTTGAAGCTGAGAATGTGAAGATCGGGGGTGTTTCGTCACTGCTAAACGCTGGGCGTGAAGGTGCAGTAACCTCTTCCTAAGTTCTACAATTTATACAAAATAAAGATAACACAAGATTATGTTACATTAAGTGACAAGACAAACAGGACAAAACAAACACAATCATGGCCAACATGGTCATGGTCACTTGTATAGCGCTATTCCAAAGCACAGAAAGTTTTGCCCTGGGTCAATTCTCAAATTACATTTCATTCTCATTTTGCTCATAATAACTTCGTAGAAACTTAGTACAATTTGTGTTGCAATAGATCGAAGTCCATATTAGCGAAAATGCCAGTGGTTTAGTTGCGACATCGTATTTAGTGCTCTTGACGCTGCTAATATGTACATGACAAACAACTCTTCTTCAAAACATTTCCCATCCATGACATCGTTCCATTCCATTATACCGTTTTGCTAGTTCCGATATTCTGTAGTTTTATTCATTTCTTATGGGCTTTCGGAACTTCGTGTCACAGCGCTTTGCTCTTTCCGGGTTTCCTCTGATTGTGCATGCACGACCCCGTACAGTAATTGGTTGGAATAGATCACACGACATGCATTATGCATGGTGTGACGTCGTAATTAGCACGTCGTGCCTCGCTTTGTTGGCGTGTGTATCGCAATGGAGTAGCGATTCTCGGCGGCAAACATAGACTCCTTTATAAATATTGTTGCGAGTCCGGTAAAAAGTTTGTTCGTGCTCAAATTACCCAATTCGAAGTTTTCCTTAAATATCATTGAAGCCGATTCGCTGTGAAAAGTTGAATAACATGTCTTTCAACAACAAAAATCTCCTGGCACTAACCCTGTCGGTTGTTTTTCAAAATGAATTACTAAAACTTTTGTCGGTATTGTTTTATCCACGGTCTTTTGTCATCACTACAGACTCATATTTATAATAATAGTAGCTTAGCAACTTGGTTAAACTTGAAAGTGTTATTTTAGGGGAACGTGTTGGCGCAGCGTATCTTCCCTCGCCTTTCACCAATAAGGTCTCGGGTTCGATTCCCGGCAGGGGCTCGTTCTCGGTGGCTCTATGTGAATTTGGTTTCTCGATCCATACTCGTTCCCGCAGGTTTTCTCCGGGTACTCCGGTTTCCTCCTGCTTCTAAAGTCGAGCTTCTTGGCATAAATCTGTTCTGGTATTATGGTTTCTCTGATGTGCTGAGCGCCTTTCATGGCAGCCGCACAGCGCCTTGATCACGTTTACGTGGATATGTCGCGCGTTAAAAATACAAATTATTATTATTATTAAGAAATCGGCCTCCGGCATCGTTCTTCCACTTAAAATAATGGTATCGCCTTAGTTTCAATTCGTCGTAAAGAGAGTACCGGTTCCCAAAATCATACCTTTATTCTCTAAACATTTCCCTTATTTGTCAAAGACAGGTTGTCTTTAATTGTTAAATATTTAGTTGAGAAGATTATATTGAGTTAATTGAACAGGATAGAGAGACAGGAAAATAAAAATAAAACAAGCATCTACGTACTTAGCATGATTTGATTGTATATTCATCAGTCAAACTTGAAATGACTTAAATTGTGATGTACTTAAGCAATCGCATTTGTTCTCGAAACTAATGAAGCAAATCAGACGAATTTCGAACAGTGGGTGGAGAAAAGGATAGGCTTTTACGAATATAACGCAAACCTTCAAGGTTTTAAAAATGATTATAGCACCAATTAAGAGGATTGTATTTTGGGGACACGCTGTAACTTTGCCATTTCCATTATATTTTTAAGTCCTATAAGCTGGTAAGATTTCAAGTCATCATAACGAAAATGTTTCAAAATTATCGATTGCCTTATATTATACTGTAATGTAACATCCTTTCTCCTTTAAGATTGAAAGATGAAAATAAATGGATACCTTTAAGCTGTGCATAACAATTGCTAATGGTTCAAAATAGCATCTGACATCGCTCTCTCAAGTCTTGACAACAATGATTTCAATATGTGCTTAATCAATTAAAATATAGCTTTCCTTTGATGATAAAAAACAAGTGTCCAGTCTGCACTTATTACAGTTCTCATCTTGTGTGTGATTTCTTTAGGTGTGGTATTAAACTAAGGTTAAATTGTTAGGGATAGGTGAGGTATTATTCTGCCCATTTTTGTGTTGCATTTTCCTCTACACATCTATTATCACAGTACTGTGAAACCTTGGTGACCAGTTGGGTTAAATTTAAATGCATTTACCTAACTACCTCAAATTTAAACTTCAAATCACATCAACAAGTTTTCACAGTAGACTACATGGTGACCCTATAAAAACTTTACCCAAAATGAAAGTGATATTTTTCCACTTTTTTTAATTTGATATCTGTGGATTTTATTTTATCATAAAGAATGGGTAATTGAGCATCTTGCCTGAAACCTGAAAAAAATTGTTCATTTTTGGTTGAGTGGTACTCAAGATATGCATGGTCGACTGAACAATAAGTCAGCAAAACAGACTTGTCCACGGAGCATCATTTTCGTGGATATCAATTAAAAAAATGTGGAAAAATATCACTTTCATTTTGGGTAAAGTTTTTATTGAGTCACCCTGTATGCTGGTTAATATAAATTTATCTCTCTTGCCACGGATGCATTGTCTCTTTCCTCTTCACGAGTAGAAGTGCTATAAACTTCCTTCCATGTTGTAAACTGGCTTTTATGTTTTTGCATATAAATGTGTTGCTACTATCTATTCTAAAATTTTCTAAGACTTAATCTCTATGTTTTAAAGATAACAAAAATCATTGATCTTTGATTTATTCCCAAAGTAAGGGCACACGTGTATGTAAAATTTTAGATTTTCTATGTTCACCATTGTTTTTACGTTGTCATAATTTGACACATCCAATGAAGTAAAAGAAGTATTTTAAGACGTCATAATTACTAAAAGAGCAGTAATTAATCATGAAATAGCAAACTAAACGATTTACTCACAATACATCCGTCAACATCTGATCCAAAGAAAGCGACGTGATCCCAAGTGGCGATAAACATCCAAGATGCTGGTTCAGGATTATCTACTAGGCCTGAAGTGCAGATTAAGTGATCTACTAACTTAAATAAGTCTTCATTATCACCAGCATTACCATCGCGAGAAACTGCACGGTAAAAGATGTCGCCTCCATTTTCGATGTTATTATCCACCCAAAATGGTGCAATTGTTGGCGGAGAGGAAATAGGAAACGGGTCTGGATAATAGTCGTAATTGTTATTGTTGAATGTTATATGTCCATTGGCGTTTACCTAACGGATATAGATATAACATAAATATTTAAACATCAATACAGAAATTGCGGTGTGTCCTTGGTGTAAGATATTCATGAGTTAGACTAGAGTAAAGACTCTTTTACGGAATAAAGCTGTACAATCCTTGTAATCCTTTGATCCCCTTATAGGCTAATTTCATGCAGTCTTACATTTACATGAAGGATGAATCGAAATTGCAGAGAACATAATGAACTAGACCTATAAAACAAATATGCCTCCTTTCAAGGGACATTCCAAGATTTGTGGGGAGCTGTGCTCTGAAGTTTTTACCATTATTTTGCCTAACCCTATCACTACCAAAACCCACTAGAACTCAATGAGCTGAGGTTAGGAAAAGCATTATTTAAGTCCAAAAGATGCGATGACGTCATCGTACCAACACTCATATGGGCACGAAATCGCTGGCCGGGCCAGCGACTCCCTCGTGGCTTGCCATCCCTGCTCATGGGAATGGTGCGCCGGAGGACTCGGGTTCGAATACCGCCACGGACGTCCGGTCTTCTTTAGCTTCTATCCCTTTACCCCTTCCTTCCTCTCTGAAGGAGAGAAAACAAAAGGACGTTAGGGCTAATTAGTGTACAGAAAGCCTACCTCCAAATTAACAAATACCTCCAAACGAATAAGGCAATGATCTGTTCGTCATAAAACTAAAACATATTGTAGGGGCAAAACAGTACAGTATGTTCCGTTTGTATGGCTTGCACATATAAGTGCCACTGATATTTTTTTTTATTCCATACTGGTTTGAGACCTTTCACACAGCGGTAAATTCTGAATTTCTAAATTATCCAGGCTTTTTGATTTATGAACAAATATATCTCAAATCCAACTATAAGACCTGAAACTTAATTCCAATCCCATTCATCTCTTTTCATGACAAGGTATAAAAATAACCTCCGTTGCGGACGTGTTCACAGAAATTGTACTTTTGGAGTTAGTCACAATTTCTCTGAACTGTACAGATTTGTGATGGAAACTGTGATAGTTTTGTTTGCAAAAGTGATCAAGTTGAAGAAAACAAGCAAACGAAAAAAGTCACAGCTGTTACATTAGGTTAGAATTTCCCAACCATTGCGGACGTAGGTTACACACCACTAACTCACTTATACACAGTAGTCTATGGGAAAAATGGCAACTTTGAGCATGTTTCTTTCACATTAAAACTCTCACAGAGGAAATACAACACCATCACCCCAAAGTACAAGCTAAAATCACCAAATAACCAAATTTTGAACATATGATGACCAGACAATTTTTTAGTTACGAATCACCAAACTTGCCCGATGTCAGACCGGCAACCCAAGATTCTCTATAGTCGCCAAAGCTAGTAATTTGCAAATCGATGTGAAATTGATGACCGCGGAGTAAATTACCTCAAATTCACTGTCCAAATGTCACTTAGTTTGAGAAAACATACCAGTCTACCATGTCAATCATGAAATTTCATCACTTTCTTAATATAACTAGTGTATTTTCAGACATTTTAAAGCATTTTTCCATGCAAGAAAGTAGTCCACCCAAGATTTTTGATCCTTACGGCAGCCAGGTTAGTGGTGTATAACCCGTAAGTTGCGGGTGTACACTGTGAAACATTTCAATTTGTAAGTTTGCAACGACGAAATGACATCATTTCTTAATAATGAACATAGATAGCCAAAAGTTTCAAATCAAAGGTGTTACTATTCAACCTTTCAAAATTTACAAATATTTCTACAAAAGTAGTACAGGGTAGTTTCAAGTGGCATCTTGGAAATGTACGTCCACAACACGTCATTTTTACATCTTTAATAATTACGGAAGTGTCATGATAGAAACTCTAGTGTCTGGCTATGAATGTTGGATCAAAACAAGGCTATATGGACCTGTTCTGTCACCTACCTTTTTTGATCTATGAAATCTAGAAACTTTTGGTTTGATTTAATAGGGATTGTTGTTTGTTTGGAAAAAAAGTCATCGGACCAGCATTGTGTTTTATGATTTATAACATATCATAAGAAAAAGTTATTCCAATAATTTCAGTTGATTCTGATATGCTTATGATGATATTACTACTTTGGTGCCCCAAAGCAAAATGTGTGATTTTGCTGGTTTTCAGACTTGAAAATACAATAATAAGGATAAGATTTGATCCAGAATAGCTCAAATCTGCAGCAAGTGTTACAAATATAAACCCCAGATACGGACATGTTGTCTCACACAAAGTTTGTCTGACTCGTACACATCGGGCAATGTACCTTTGTTTTAATTTTAATAATATATGCCATAACTCACAGGAATGGATTCGCAAGAAGCAACAAAAGAAGTTAAACAGGATTAGATTGTCTTTACTTAAACAACAGGTTAAGATTCGCAGAAAAATATTGACCTTTATTAATTAAAGGTGAGTCGGGGAGACAAGAATAAATCTGTAATGCCCTTTAGATTAGCTAGATAAATTTACAGTCACTATAGTAGATTTCAAATGACGTGAGACTTTTTCATATTGAGACAAGTGGGATCTTGATAGGGGGTTCAATCCCAGCAATGCAGAGACTAGGCTTTTGTTGCATTACTAAAACATATTGTGACATGGTACAAAGTATGTACAGAAGTCGGCTACTGGAAACTGATGCATCAGTTATACAATGGTATCTTATGATATAGTATACAAAATATTGACTGCTATGAGGGCATGGTTGAAACTATAGGCCCAAGGTGATCTCGAACCATACTATGCCCGAGGGAAGTCGTAAGGCCAGTCATATTTGTTTATATACCGAAATATAGGTTCTTGTCAACTGATTGGTTTTAATTATTTATTAAAAGGACATTCTAAGCCAGGATGCAACACGGACTATATATGTATTGTGAGGCCATGGCAGCATGAATGGTGTAAACAATTTGGTCCAAAACTTGTGAAGAAAGAATTAGCAATCAACCGTTTCTTGTATGAGGAAGAAGTGATGGTGGAGTCCAAAAAGGATCACCGTAATCGACTTATGGCCATTTTTTTGTCGGCAAGTTGCGTACAACTCAGAATCAGCAACTTACACGGACTGCATATTGCGTTATCGGTTTGTCAATTATAATCATCGATATCTTCACGGTGGATTTTACCTGCCGTTGGTATTAGCCCTAAGAGCTGCATCTCTGACTCCTTTCAGATCTTCATCTACAAGCTCATAGCATGAATACAGGGCCTGCGATTCAGCCATTCCTTGCCAACAAAGCCTACATCATTCAGACTTGCACTACATTTTGTTTTTTCCTCCGTACTGTCAGCTCGGCATAGCCGTCAAAATTTGCAAAATGCGCCGATCTCTTACACCAGCTTCTAATGGTACACCTAATACGGATGTAGACAGCTTTAAGCGCGAAGAGGTTTCCCGGGCATAGTTCATGAAAATATGCCCCACTCTTCCCAGGGGATAGTTCATTTTTGGTCAAATTCTTTGAAGCTAGTGAATTTATGCCTCCACTTGTAACCATCAGATGACAGGGATGATATATGAGGATATAAAAGGGCTTATGCCATATTGGCCGGGGAGTCAACCTTATTTGCGCTAATCTCTTAATACAAGCTTGGCCCATTTATGACAAAATAAAAACGTAGTTTGTGTGATGTGTGCATCGATATAAGAAGGATTACTTCTCCATTGTTGTGATAAGGAATAACATTTTGCGGTCGAAGGTAAGGTATGTTCAAATAACAACGTTTATGAAATAATGCTGGTGTTTTCTCCTGATATTTCAATTGAAACATCCAAGCTTCTTACGATGTGAAATAATGTATTTAAGGTCAACATTTTTTACTAGTTCCATTACTATATATTGTATGAGTGCCATAAACTGGTGGTGGCCATTAAAATAATTCGTCTTACCTCTCACGGGTGAATGGAACAGACCTAAAATTTTGGATCCTTACGCAGCCAGGTTAGTGGTGTAATACCCGTAAGTTGCGGGTAGACAACACTGTGAAACATTTCAATTGGTAAGTTTGCAACGACGAAATGACATCATTTCTTAATAATGACATATATAGCCAAAGTTCAATCAGGTGTACTATCAACTTTCAAAATTACAATTCATTTTCTACAAGAAGTAGTACAGGGTGAGTAGTTTCAAGGGTGCCATCTTTGGGAATAATAACTTTTTCTTCCCTATATTTTTTTTAACAATCTTAATAAGGACGAACGGTAAGTGGTCATATCGCAATCTAGTGTAATTGGCTTAATGTTTGGATCAAAAAACAAGCTATCATGACCTGTTCTGTCACCCTACCTTTTTTTGTCTATGAAATCTATAGAAACTTTCTGGTTGATTTTTAATAGGGAGTGTGTTTGTTTTGGAAAAATGTCTCGGACAGCATTTGGTGTTTATGATTTATAACATATCCATAAGAAAACGGTATTTCAATAATTTCAGTTGATTCTGATATGCATTATGATGATATTCCTACTTTGGGGTGTCCCCAAAAGCAAATGTTGTAGTATTGCTGTTTTTCATACTGAACATCATAATATGATAATGAGTTGATCCACTAGATCCAATCTGCAGCCAAGTGGTACAAATCACTAAACACATTTACGACAATGTTGTCTCACACAAATGTTTGTCTGACTCTTACACCTCGGGCAATTGTACCTTGTGTATTTTAATACCTATATGCCATAACTCCCAGGAATGGATGGATTCGCAAGCAACAAAGAAGTTACCGGCTGCTTTCTTTACTAAACAACAGGTTAAGATTCGCATAAAAATCTTACCTTTATAATAAGGTGAGTCGGGAGACAAGACGAAATCATGTAATGCCCCTTTAGAATAATAGATAACTTTTTACAGTCACTATAGTAGATTTCAAATTAAGTGAGCCTCCATGCATATTTCGATGGGGATATTGATATTGGTTTCAATCCCGGCCATGCAGAGACTAGGCTTTTGTTGCCATTAAAAACATATTGTGTCCATATATGGTACAAAGTTACTGTACAGCATCGGCTTACTCTGGAACGATGCAGTTCATTTATACATATGTATCTAATGATCGTATACATATTGACTGCTATGAGGCATGTTGAAACTATAGGCCCAGGTGATCTCGAAACCATACTATGCCCCTAGGCGTAAGCAGTCCAATATTTTTTTTATAACCGAATATATCGATTCTTGTCAACTGATTTGTTAAAAGGACATTCTAATCCAGGATCGAAACAGTCCTATTCATGTTTGTGTAGCCATGGCATGCATGCTGTTTTTAGCAATTTTGGGTCCAAAACTGTGAATAATTCGGCAATCAACCTTTCCTGTATTTAGTAAGTTATTGTTGGACTCCAAAACTATCATCACCGTAATTCGACTCTTGCCATTTTTTGTCGCAAGAATGCGACCAACCCGAATTCGCAACTTTACAAACACGGCCGGCATATTGCCGTTTATATCGGTGTCACATTAGATCCGCGAATTCTTGCACGGTGTATTGGACCTGCCGTTTGGTAGTAGGGCCCTAAGAGCTGCATCTCTGATTCCTTTCAGATCTTTCATGCACAGCTCATAGCAGGAATACAGGTCCTGCGCATTCAGCCCTTTCCCTTGCCAAGCCGACATCATTCAGACTCGCACTACATTTTTGTTTACTTCCGTACTGTCAGCTCGGCATATCCTCAAAATGCACATGCTCCTCTTACCAAACACCAGCTTCAATGTGTACACTCATAATTCGGATGAATAGTTCGTACGAGTCTTTTAAGCTGGGAAGAGGTGTCCCGGGCATGATTCATGAAATATGCCCGCTCTTCCCAGGACATAGTTCATTTTGGTTCAATTCTTGAACTAATTGAATTTATGCCTCCACTTTAACCAATCAATGACAGGGATCTATATAGTATATAAAGGGCTTATGCATTATTGGCCGGAAGTCCACTTATTTGCGCCTAATCTCCTTCATCAAGTGGCCCTTTTTGAATGACCAATACAAATTGAGTTTTTATTGTCATCGATATATAGCATTATTTCTAATTTTTATCGGAATCTCATTTTTGCCGGTCGAAGGTAAGTTATTTCAAATACCAACGTTTAATGAAATATTCGCTGGTGTTTTCATCCTGATAATTCAATTGAAACATCCACGAGCTATCTTAGATGTGAAATAATGTATTTAGCCACAGTTAGTCCTAGTTAACATTACTATATATTTTATACTGCCTAAACTACTGGTGGTGGCCAGTAAAATAATTCGTCTTACCTCTCCCGGTGAATGGGACAGACCTAAAACTTTTAATGAGGTCTCACTTATGTTGAAATCTAACTACACACACTGGCAAAAGTATTGCAACATCAGACAATGAAATTCATATCACAACTGATTTCTTATCCATGTGATTCTTGACCAGCAACATATCATATTAAATTCCGAATTGTGTTTTTCAAACAGCTGTTATTCCACAATTGGAGAGGGGTGGAAAAACGTTGTGATTTGGATTGTCATGGTCATAATCTGGCAATTAAAATCTGCACGATAACTTGCCGATGTGCCATCCAGAAAAGGAAACAGACCAGAAACAAATAAATGGGCTCCAAACGCCGCTAAATTTTATGGGAAAAAATCAGAGTGGCTGTGTGAACCGAAATGAATAAAGTCAATGGAAGACCGTGGTCTTCGAAAAATTCGAGAAATTTGGAGACCTTAGAATAGAAATTCTATTAAATGAATACATCACGTGGTTTCGTAATCATTCCTAATTACGCGTTCACATTGCCTATAAGAGAGCACAATGTCAACGGGCGAGTAAAAAGTTGTTTAAAATTTAGCACTTGCCATTTATCTTGTCAGTACTGTCCTAGAAAGTCCAACGGCGATGAACGTGCCCCATATTATTTACATATCTCATTTCCGGTGTCCATACAACCATCTCGCCTCTAAACATTTTTCGTAGAGTAACCCTAAACAAAAACCCTAAAGTTCATTTAGAGGAACTATTTTGCAAGTCTTTTTTGACGTACCTGTTCCGTATTTCTCCTTTAACCCGCCATAGTTAGATCATGACAACCAAATTAAACTTTTTCACACTTCAAATTGATTCTGGGAAATAGCTCTGTTTATGGATCACAACTTTTGAACAAGTTCCGTAATGTGTAGTCAGAACTCCTGGAACATTTTTAAATTATTGATTATTATAAATTGCGTTTTCTGCATGTTGCAATACTTTTGCAGTGTTTGTATCATGTATTCAAATCGTTTGTCCATATCGAGGGGTTGGAATATTCCATGGTGTACAACATTCACGGGAGCTATTCAATCAAATATATTACAGTCGTAATATAATTACAAACAATGTTGCTTGTAACAGGAATCTTGCAAAACACATTCGAACTCGTCGTGTGATTCATTAGGCTATGGTACATAATACATGTTGGTCTTTTAAGTTAAATATTCGTGTTACCGACCTGGCCAAATCATAAACCACCTTGCTAGTTTAGCTGGCAACTAGGCCTGGTAAGATTCTAAACTCCTAGTATGGCAACTATGGAGTTGACAACTAAATTGGAATTCATAAAACCTTACCTCAAGAACCTTGCACCTAGTAATACTACTATACTCGATTCATCCGAATTGTGACGCCTACCATTCTTGCGGAGGTGAAATTCAATATGAGGCGCAGGACTTCTGTTCTTTGTTCTTTGTGAGCATGTTAATAAGACCCTGACATACATATGCGTTTCCATACATGATGAAATTATTCAGTGGCAGGTGAGTGAGTTAATGATTGGAGTGTCCTCCGATAATCCGGTGTGGCACGTCCATTTGATTCTTTAATTTTCCCTCTCCCGGTAGGCTAGGTTGCCCCCTCTCCGACTTAATTGCATAGGTCCAAAACGCCATGGGGGGACGAACGTTTCAACGCGAATCGACTATAGGAAATCTAGTTACCAACTAGCTCAATCCTTTGTCTACTGAATTGGGTGTTTTCGGGCGGGCGTAATGGCCTTGTGCAGTGTGGTGAATGTAAATTTCAATCACTAAATGACTATCCTTTTGTGTTTGAATCTGTTCATCTGAGCACATTAAAACATGCTGCATCTTTGATCACCTGTGACCATACAAAAGGTGCCATATAATTGTAGTAAGCCCGTATATTTAGGCCTGTACCTGATCCAACCTATACATATATATCGAGAGTTGACAACAGAAGGACTTTAACCAGCACTGATCGTTTTTCGTTCGTTCGTGCATTCCAAATCACGTGGAAGATCCGTCTTTAACCACCTGATGGTTTCATCATCCAGGTTGAGTCCGCCTTTAATTCCTCTTGGGGACTTGTAACCTCACAGTCATCTATATTGGGCTAATGGGTTGTTGGGCTCTCCCCAATCGCAGTTTGGTGATAGTTCTACTCCAATCTTGTGAAAGAAGTTCTTTGTACGACCTAACCCAGTTCTGATTCTGTGAAGGTTGACCCATGCTTTCCATCAAGGTCACAGCCTTTGGCTTGCTATATGGCTGTCCAACTGCTTTAGGTCAAAGATTGGATGACCATTGCTCAAACCCATCGTCTTGATCCAGATGATCGAGGGGATACTGTTACTCAGTGTCATGGATTGGTAGCACAGGATTCCTTGGAATTCTCTGATCCTCAAAGGGTGTTGGTGTGGGATTAGACTACCATGTTTCATCACATTTCGTGGCGAGCTTGATCGTCTGAAGGTTCGTCCTAAATTGCAGAGCTATTCCGACAGAATTGGGAGGTAATCTACAGGCTTGCCAAAAGGAAACCACTAACAAGTCTCACTTCATCATTCAGAAAACGACAACAATCTTGTGTGAATGTACGCGGCGTTGACCCATAAGGTCCGCGTATTCCAGTCAGTGTAGTATGCCAAAGCAAACAGTTGATGTATGAAGGTGTCAAGGATGCACCCCATCCATTTCCTGAGAGCCTTCTGAGGAGGTTAACACGAGACTGCGTCTTGGCAGCGATTGCCGCCTTGGTGTGTCGATTGAAGTAAGGCTGCGGTCCATTGTCACGCCAAGGTACTTCGTTGTTGGGTCATGTTAACAGTGTTTTCTATTAGATGATGTTTCGTTCTTTTTGGCGCATCGATTTGCCAGGTGAAAACAGAGCTGACGGTCTTGGGTTTGCTGATTTTCATTCCATCGGTGGAAGAATTGGCCTACAGTGGAAGGTCTTTCTGCAGCACTGTTTCTAAGGATTCAAAGGAGTCAGCAGCTATTCCAAGTTCCGTGTCGTCTGCGTAGGAGTACCGGCGACAATCTCTCCCTTTGGCATATCTGAGACGTAGAGTTGAAGAGACTGGGTGCCAGGACCGACCTTGTGACAACCATTCCGAGTTTGGGCAAACGCAGTAGTACTGCTTTGCCCATGTGTGTCTCTCCCAGACGAAAGATCTGTCTTGGATGGCAGCATAAGGAACTTTGACAAGCTTGACATCAGGGAAGATTTTTTGAGTAGCTTGAGGTAGATCCCTCTATGCCAGACTGTATCGTACCCAGCATTAAGGTCAATGAAGACTGCTCCCAACTTCTGCTTCTTCTGGAAGGCTGTCTCGAATGTCATAACTAGTCTTGCTATCCGGTCAAGGTGTTGATTTAACTCTTCGAAATCCAGCTTGGTTGGGTAAATTGTCTCGACCGTATCATTGATCCTGCCATTATCAGTCGCTCAAGCAGGTTATAGATGTGATATTGTAGCGAGATGGGTCTGTTACTCTTGGGGTCATTTGCTGTTTCTCTGGGCTTCAAATGCATGACCTTTGAGTCTTCCATCTGGAGGAATACTGATGTTCCCATGCAAGTAGAAGGAGGAGTTGGAGCCCTCGCACAGCTTCGGGTGCCATTTTCTTCAAGAAATCTGTATGGATGTTGTCATTGCGAGGAGCTTTCCCATTCTCTTGATAACTTTAATTGCTTCGGTGATCGCATCGTAGGTGAATGGTTTGGGACATGGCGTGACGGTGGAGAGGTTTTTTATAAAGCTGTTTAAATCTCTGCCTTTAACCACGAGAGTGGGGCTTCGCCGGGAGGTGTGGTCTTGCCACTTCCATTGTTTGACAAGTACTGAAGCGATGAGTTTGCAGAGACCGGAACACGCTTGCTTGGAAGCTACTACCTCCCGGTGGCTTTGTTGATTGTGTTCCAGGCCTTGCGGCTTGAGTGGGTAAAGTTGATATTGGATATCTCTTCCTCCTCCATCTGGTGCGTCTCTTTTGGGCCAAGCAGATCCAGTACTGTTCCCCTTTGCTGTTCTCTCCTCAGTATCGCAGTTTGTATTACAATACGCGTTTTATAACTCTCGCCTTCCTTGTCCCAACAGGGGGCGTAGGGATTCCTTCTGCTCTTGAAATGGAAATTTAGTAGCGCTTGGTGAGCATGGAGCAGAAGTGCAAATATGCTGTTGATGTTAGAGGAAGCCGGGTCTGGCATCGTGGATGACAGTTTCGCTGTGAGTTGTTTAACTGGGACCATTGGCTTTCCTCAAATTCCATCTCTTCTCTTTCTGTCAGAGGCTGAGATCTGACCTTGATGTGACTGGTGACCAGGATAGGGCAATTACCTGATCTAGGAAATCTAGGTTAGGACCGTTCTGGACAGCGGATCGGAGTCGCTGGTGACTGTTGACAAATCGGGACAGGTCCATGTCCCATGACTGCTAGATAGAAGGTAAGGTGGATCCTTCTATCAACAGGCAGTGGTGTCTTGTGCTTCAATCCATTCAAGAGCTACTTTGCCATTCTTGTCAGTATTGATTCCCCATGCTTGTATTTCATTCTACCGTTGAAATCTCCGCATATCGCAGGAGCTCCGCTGACCTACTGGAAGGAGTTGAAGTCTGGCTCAGCTGTGGTGGCTTATAGATGTTGGTGAAGTGGTTCCCCTTGCTTCAAATTTTATCCACTGGATTGGCGAATTCATTGAGATTGCGGGTTTGATCTCACTTGTGATGCCTTCTTCACATAGGATCGATCCCTGCTTGTTGTGCGGATTAAGCAAATAAGGTCAAAACCTTCGATTTTCAGCTTCTCCTCAGATTCACAATAAGTTTCTTGGAGGAGGATGATATTCACTCCGTTTTCCCTGAGAGGCTGTAAGATGATTCACCTTAGCATGGGTTAGACCTCAACGTTCAGCTGCAGAATACAAAACTTTGGTGCTTGCCATAAAGTTCCTCTGTGTGAGTAGCCAGCCGCTTAATTGGGGTGGGTGGGTCTTCAAGATTTTCACTGTGGTGTTTTAAAACCACGATGTTTTGGGCTTAAGTTGTTGAATCAGCCACAACAGGTGAGGTGACTTTAACAGGGCCGCCGCGGTAAGGCTTCACAGGACCCCCAGCACTGAAAAATATAAGATTTCTTATTCTGGCTGTAATCCTGCGGTTTGAGAATTTCTTTTTGAGAAATTTTATTTTCCTACTAAGACCAATCTATTTATTCCTCAATGTAAACATATCATCAAGCTCATATATGGTACTGTAGCAAACATTATATAAACTTTAGTCACACAGAACATTGTTTAATATGAACAGCAAAATTAAAGAATTTCTTTTATATTTCTGTGCAGTAAGGTTTGATAATTTATTTTCATTTCAAATAGTATAAGCATCATTGGGACCTGTATTTAACAAAAGTTCCTCCTGCCTCCTTTCCCTTTTCAACACTGATGCTATATTACCGGCCTATGTTCATGGGCAAATGAAATTGAGACAAACTTACTCACATTTTTTTTGTATCAATGATATATTATATTGTTTTTAATTTAAATTCTCATACTAATAACTCAATACTATGGTAGCAATAAACCTCAGTGTTAATTGTCTTGTACAATATTTCCAGAATAAGAATAATATTGTTTTCTTCTCACTGTTTAGTTGCCAACTAGTGAGTTAGAGTTGCTTTGGATCAACTCTAAATTTAGAAAGATCTAGAACCAACTAGCACTAGTAAGGTTTTATAAATTCCATCTAGTACAACTCGGCATAGTTAGCAATAAGTCCCTTTTTCGTTTCCACTATGCTTAGTAAGGGTTTTTATGAATTTGGCCCTGGGATGACTTATTCTTCACTCAATTACAAGATATTTTAAAAACCAGGAAAGGTTGTCCCCCATAAACGAGTGTGCACATTAATTTCGAGAAATACCTAAAAATGTCAACTCATTTCAGTTTCAGTTTCATGGTTGCTCCATTGGAGCCGGGTCAATGCATACTATTGCTTGACCCCTGGATTATAAAAAGACTACTTAAAAGGTTACTGGTTTACACTTGATTTTGTTTATTTAGTGTTGTGGTTTGTATATTTTGTAATGTTGGAGTTCTTGGTATTGGCGTAGTGTTTGTGTTTTGAGGATGTTGATCGCTAGTTGGTGTTTGTTGCTTACATGTTGTTCTGGTTTTAGATGGTGAAGTAGTTGTTGGCGAAGTGTGTTTGTTCTTGGGCTGATTGTTGAATATCAATAGCTGTATTATTGTTCGCTTGAGTTTACGTGTGCATATTGGTCACTGACATTCTGGAAGTAAATTGAGTTGACATTTTATTCATTTTTCTAAATAATGTGCACTCTTTTCATTTGGGGATACAGCTTTTCCTGGTTTACATACATTTTTTAATTTTTATAAATTTGAGTGAAGGAAGTACGTATCCCCTGTGGCTGTAGCACGGAAAGATGGTTAAATTGCAAACGTATCACGGCCTGTATAGCCTACAGATGATGTGCCATCAATGTTTACAAACACAAATTAGCACCCGGTGTACTAACGTGATCGAGTGGCGAAGGACATCGCATAAAGCTACAGCATTATTCAATAGGTTATTTATACTGATTGAGCGCGAATTTTAAAAGCACAAGCCCTACAGGCATGACAGGTGCGAACGCATACCGCCGGCAGCGCTTTGTTTCTTGCACCGCCGGACAAGAAACAAAGCGCTGCCCGGCGGTGACGTCACATGGCGTATCGTCTATACGGCAGCGGACTTGATTACGTCACGTCGTTCTACGTTCTACAGCATCTACACAGATACTTACATAGAGTTTGTGATAAACACGGCCAAAGAACCAAAATTCGGTATGAGGTGCAATGAAGATCGGGCCACTATTACCATCCCAAGATTTACCCAATTTGGTATCCCCAGCATCAGCAGCGCCACTGTCGGCGTCACCATACACAAAAATCAATCCATCTGGAACACTTGGAGCAGCTGCAAAAAATAGTATCAGTTCAGCAAAATTATAGTTCTCTCCTTCCCCAGAGAGACAGGGCGCACGAAAGCGAAAAAACAAACAAACAACATAAGTACCCGGCTATAGACAGAGGCCTCGCAATAATGTTAATGACACAGCTGATGTACTGTACGCCCTGTATGTTACACCCAATAGTGTCCTGTACATCGGACCTACTATATTTTTGAGGATAGGAATTTTTCTGAATTTGCACTTGATCGGTTGTAGAACCTACCGAGAACATTTCGCAAGGTTTATTGGACAAAAAATAAGAAACCGAAAACTATGTTTTATACTTCCCTGCCAATAAATAGAAAAGCATGCTTTGTCGTGCACGACAGAAAAATACTAATCATTGTCTCATTAAATAAAGAATTCGGCTTATTTACTTCAGCCGTGATCTAAAACATTGACATGCATCCAATATCCCCCCCCCCCAAAAAAAAAAAGAATCTAGAAATTTTAGGTGTACATAGGTAAAATAGTGAAATGTGACTGTGTATAGTCGGGGAGATATGGTCCAAGTTATGGCCTGAGCGTAAAGTTGAGTATATATACAATTTTTTTGCTGAAATTGATAGATTAGGGTATGTAGGATAAGAATCTGCCGGTGCCACCTGGGCATCCTTGGGCATTTTAAGAAATCCAAGATGGCGTCGCCATAAATGATAATTATTTATTCAAACATATATTATCAAACTATGGAGTTACTAGATATACTATAGGACCCAATGAACAAGTGCATGGCACTTATAACATTGAGTCATACTTCAAATTCAAAATGGAAGCCAAATCTAATAATTTTAAAATATGCCCTACAACGGCAAATACCTGCGATAAAAATAAACATGAAATACTTAGATTATGTTGTTAGACACAATAAATATATTTCTGATACATTTAACGTTGTAACATGACGTCAATTAATATGGCAGCCAAAAACGTGAATATCTTCAAGAAATACTTGACACAAGTTTCTAAATATTACCTTAAAGTATAAATTATTGTATCAATGAAACAATTAAAAAATGTACCTATGATCATAACCAAGCGATACCAGGTAATCCCGATAAATAAAAATGTGTAAAATTATAAATTGAGTGCAATATATGTGAAAAAATGTAATTCCTATTGTATTTTGACAACTTTGCACCATATTAGTTTTATTTCGATGTTGACGCATTTAAAACAATTTGAAGTGTATGCTGTACATTGGTTAGGAGCAAAGGTACATTTCTAATGTCATTGACACATTGATTTCGACTTGAAGGCTGTAATACTTATAAATTTGTGTGAAGTACTTTTTGAAGATGTTCACGTTTTGGCTGCCATATTGATTTACGTCATGTTGCAACTTTAAAAGTATCAGAAATACATTTATTTTGCCTAACAACATAATCTAAGTACTTCATGTCTATTCTTTATCGCACGTATTTGCTGTTATAAGGCATATTTTAAAATGATTGGATTTGGCTTCCATTTTGAATTTGAAGTATGACTTAATGTTAAAAGTGCCATACACTTGTTCATTGGATCCTATAGTATATCTAGTAACTCCATAGTTTGATAATATAGGCTTGAATAGATAATTATCATTTATGACGACGCCTTATTCTACACACCCTAATCTATCATTTTCAGCAAAAAAAAAGGCAGGTTACTAACTGTTTACCGGTCACTGAAGGTTTCTACCTTGACTAGTAAGAAACAGGTTGGTAAAGAATGTTGGCAAATTAATTACTATATGCAAATAGGCGGTCCCCGGGTTTCGCGATCACCTGGCTTGAATGACCCTCGGGTTTCGCGGTTTCTTTGACCTTGAATGACCCTTGAACTTGTCGTGACTTTTAAAATTTTTGGCATCAACAATCGACCCCGCCCACCGTTTCGTCTGGATACACCAAAGTTTACCCATTTTACCTCCCTTGACCTTGATGACCTTATCGTGACCTTTAAAATGTTTGGCATCAACAATCAATCCCACCCTCCAAGTTTCAAGTCCATACACCAATGTTTACCGCATTTGACCTCCTTTGATCTTGAATGACCCTTAATGACATTGTCGTGACCTTTAAAATTTTCGGCATCAACAATCCACCCCGCCCACCAAGTTTCGTCTGGATACACCAAAGTTTAATCCATTTGACCTTGAATGACCCCTGATGACCTTTGATCCAACCCGATCTTCGGACGGTCAAGGGCACCCACCCACCAAGTTTCAGTTAAAGGTACCAGGAAATGAGATGATAAACCTACTACAAATCTTTACGGGACATTCCAATCCAATAAACAGGGCCAGAAAAAAGAATACACTAGCAGTGACATCATTAGTGAAACTATTGATTTTCATTCAGTGTCATGAATAGATTCACACCAGTCACCTGGAAGTTTTTATTACTCTCTGAAAAATCAATAGTTTCACTAATGATGTCATCACTAACCCAAATATTGAATGCTTTCTAGTCCCTCCTTGTAGACTTGACACAAACCACGTCAATTCTATTTGCATTTCCTGGGAACTTTAACATTTGCTATGGCAGTAATACTATACAGTATAAGTACGGACTTTTTTTACGGACTTTATTTTCAGTTAAAGATAATAGAAAAGCCAATTTACAAATAAATTGGCGTGAGTAGGATTCGAACCATCGACCTTCAGATTATGAGCGCATACCATTATAGACCCTCTCAGGGTCTGTGGTATAAACGACTGGTAATGAAGACTACCATCTCGGCGGGCGAGTGGTATTTTGAATTTTGTTAAATCAGTGGAAAAGCTGGTTCGTATGAGGGCGTATGGGGGGCCATTGGGGTGAAAAAATGTGGCAGCGCAGTATTAAAAGGACCGATGCCCAAAGGTGCAGGGAGGGCCCAGCCTGATTTTTTTTAGGATTGTTTTAGTTGTTTTGTATATACATTGGATGCATCCTTTTGGTGAGTGCAATTCCAAATAACAAATAAATCAATACGTTTTTTGATTTTTATTAGTGAACCTACTGTGCCCTGAATCCGAGGACTGAGCCGAGACTGTGGGACAGTCTAATACCATTACCACTAAACCACAACGGATTAGCTGCCGAGGTGGTGTCTTTTTATTCAATTTAAACCTTCACGGAATAAAGGTCATCTCCTATAATACAATAGCTACGTAAAATGCTAACTACGGAAAATAATATTGCCAACGTTTACCCCATTTGACCTCCTTTGACCTTTAATGACCCCTGATGACCTTTGATCCACTAACCAATACAAACCCGGTCTTCGGAAGGTCAAGGGGCACCCACCCACCAAGTTTCAGGAACGTGCGACCCTCGGTCTCCGAGAAAATAGACGCGGTCCATTTGCCCTCCTTTGACACTGAATGATCCCTGATGACCTTGAAATTCCACTAACCAAATAACAACCCAGTCTTCGGAAGGTCAAGGGGCCAAAAACCCACCCACCAAGGAGCGTGCGACCCCGGTTCCGAAAATGGGGGGGGGGGGGGGGACGCGTTCATAACATACAGACAAACCCGCAGACAGACAGACCACCGGTATTAATATATAAGATGGTAAATGGGTAAATACTAACCTGTTCGTTTAACACACCTAATGACGCGCCAGGGTGTTTCAAGATACGTTGAATGTTACAAAAATAATGTTCACTTACTATAGGAGCTTATGTTCCACCTCTTCAAGACTGAATATTCACATACTACCTGTTATTGCAGGCCCCGTACAAGCGTGTTCTTCAAGATGACCTGTAGATTCATAAACAACTACACATTCTTCCTTCCGCAAGCCAGGCCTATTATCTGCAAGAACATAAAATTTTATTGGACTTGATCGTATTTGAATCATAATATTGTGACATTGTTTAAAGCTTAAAGCAATATTCGCACATTTTGTTGGAAGGGGCGCCCCCAATTTTTCAAATGTTGGATTAGATTTTTAAAAAACGTTGCATTGTTACTGGCTATACTAAACTATCCTTGTGACTGGTAAGCTCGAAAATGTCTATGTGTCACAAACGAATGATTTTGTACTAGAATAATTATTATAGGGGGATCCACGCAATATTTTCAACGGCTTCTGGAACTGCCTTCAACGGGCTTCCAATGTGAATAGCCGGGAATGCTCCATGTACATGTCCTACGCTCATCCATTAGTTTGTTTTAATAATGGTTTCGGGCACGTCAAGTTGAAGGGTTATTTTCTTCGAGGTGTGCAACTATTTCATCATGGACGGACCAATAACCGTAGCATTTCCAGCCTGCCGTTTGAGGTCCATCTGGGATCCCAATTCTAATTACAAAATCGCTTATTTTGGATAATTACGCATTTTTTAAAAAGGCATTCCAGTTCGCAGGTATAGTTCCTAACAATTACCAACGTAAACTGTGGGCCAAAATATCAAATTTTTGAAAATTGGTGGCGCTCTCAAAAATGTGCACTATTGCTTTGAATTCGCATACATAGCAGGCGGGGACAGATGACACATTGACTCTCTCCCGACTGCTTTGATCGTAATTTCCATGTAACCACCGGGCAACTGTGAATGGAACTGCACACCGGAAATACCCTTTATAAATACTCGAGTGCGCACCCCTTTAACAAGTAAAGAAATCTGGGTAAGTAATCACTGAATAATAGAAATAATAGCTTTTTTAGTGGGATCCTATAGATGGGGATGTATTTGAAGGGGGGGGTGTAAGCTTTTCATAGTGTTCAGAAAGTTTCCATATAGCAATATGTTCAATGCTGTAAATAACAAAAAAATATGACAATTGGTTGAGGGTAGGGAATTTTTGGGTGGTTCCCTACAGGTGACCCATCCTGACATGCTTTGATTGACTCCTTATTAACGGGGCACCACTCCATCCTTAGCCTCGACCCCCTTCACAGTCTTTGTTTTTTTTCTGCTGCGAGCCAAACGGTCCCATGCCAATTTATTGCATCAACTGAAAAATACATGTTTAACACAGACAAAATATTTAGTATGTCTATCTAATCTATCTAAAGGCCGCAGCCGAGATGCTATTAACCAGGTTGCGCCAAAATGTCCCTGTGTGTCATTAGGTTGGGATGTCAGCTGATCCAGGCTGGATGTCTGAGGCAAATCAACCATCAAATGTAGTTTTAAAGGGGCGACGACCCCCGGTTTGGCATGGTAACTTCAAACATGGACTCTGAGTACTACTTGTCAATTCGACCACGATGACAGTGACCGGCCAATCGTGAAAGGCGTTGGGCAAAAAGAAGATGAAATGAGGGTTCTTCAAATATCTGTGCTTTGGTATTGTGCTCACGCAGGATATGTTTTGTACTCGATAAGAAGCGTGGTGGTAGGTGCCATCCAGTCTATCCTGTAGATCTTTCTTCATGGCCAGGTCTCGATCCATATACAGGATACTCTCTACACATGGCTCTAAAGAATTTCAGATTGGTTGAAGTGGACAGCAACTGGTTTTTGCCTGTTGTTGTTGTTGTTGTGTTGGTTGTTTTTGTTTTTGTAGTTTATTGCAGGCATTCCAAGCTTGTCCTTGGTGACAGGAATCTTTTTGCTGTGGCAACATAGGACCATAGATACTTGAAGTCATTGGACCTTTAGTTGGCTACCATCTCTGTGCAGATAGGTTGATGATCGTTCCTTCCTCATTGACAGGCATATTTCAGTCTCCTTGGCATTTAGATGTAGGCCGACTTTGTCTGCAGCATTCCCAAGTGTGTTAGTAGATTTATCATGTAAGTATAAATATAAACGTAAAATAACTTAAAAAACAGAATCTAAAGAATTATACTATTCCACTGCCTTACACCACTTCACAGCGCGAACCTGCAATTTTGTTATCATTAGAAACCTTGTATTTTCGATCTCAATCTTGCAATTTGACGGACTTCCCATTTTGATGCTTACAGCCCAAACCTGGTTTATTGGTAACCGGAACTATTGTCTGTTGGTGATGGGCCTTCCTACAAAATAGAGGAAATATATAAACATTGTCATTGGGTGGGGGCACCTTTAATTTGAAGCCTTAATGGAACCTTAATGGAATGAACATGGGATTCTGTGAAGTTTCCAAATTCATAAACTGTGTCCAGAAACGTGTGTCAGATGGGTCACATTACAGATATACTCTAATTTTCAGCTGGGGCGTGCCTAGGGGCGTAGACAGGGCATGTGATACCAGGAATATTGTAGGGGAGGGTGATTTTTTTTTCAAAAGGAGATTTCTCCAAATTCATTCCCAATTCATAATGGTGTCAATAATGTGTTGCAGATGGGGCTACCTTACGAAAATACCCACTGTTTAGATGGGATAGGGTGAGGACCAGGCCAGTTACCGGAGTTT
Organism: Ophioderma brevispina; assembly: GCA_023653785.1. NCBI lineage: Eukaryota > Metazoa > Echinodermata > Ophiuroidea > Amphilepidida > Ophiodermatidae > Ophioderma > Ophioderma brevispina. The sequence goes on from JAMKCH010033672.1 coordinate 41,378, forward strand.
TAAGGGCCGACATTTCTTCAAAAGGGGATTTTTCCGGCAGAAGTGGACCCTTTTTTGACAAACAAGCTAAAAAATAAGTTGGATCGCTCTGCTCGCAAAAAATTATTTTTTCTGGCTTTTTACCCCTTTTGGGGGATTTTGGATTGGGGGGGGGGGGGGCTTTTTGGAATGTGGCATGTTGTATCTGCCTCCACTGGTTCGGGTGCTGGCGCGGGGACTATTAAACATTTAAGTTTGGGCCCCCTGCCCTCCATTTTCTTTTCCTGTTAATGGACAATAATAAGCTATGTACAACGGGAAAAGTGCAAATGCAAGTGGAGGGCGATTGTTTAAAATAATTGGAGTTGTGGGGGGGGTGATAACAGACCGAATAGCTCTCCAATAAGGGGAAAAGGTTTTACTTTTCTATCTATTTAACCCACCACTTAACTCACCCTGACTCAACAATTCTTTGCACAAAATCAGGTTATATAATCATTAAAAGGCATATATTTTCATGTGAGAATGGGTGCTTGCTTAGCCACCCATACCTCCCCCAACCCACTACTTCCAAGAGTTAATCAGAATCTCCTCCTCCCCTTTGTTCTCCCCTCTTGGATTGTGTCCAAGTTTGTATATTACAAGAAATTTGAGGGGGATGTGAATTCTGCCTGCATAGGCTTGTAGATTAAAATAAGTGGGGTAGGGCAAGGAAAGGGCGGCATCATTGCTATCATGTGCATCTTGCCTGATTTGAAAAACTCATGGATCATTGTTAAAGGTCCAGGAACTGAGATGTTCAAACATAGTACAAATCGTTACGGGGCATACATTACAATAAACAGGGCCACAAAAAAGAATACATACCAGTGACATCATAGTGAAACTATTGATTTTCAGTCAGTGCCATGAATAGATTTCACACCAGTCACCTGGAATTTTCTATTACTCTCTGAAAACTCAATAGTCACTAATGATGTCATAACCCAACCCCCAACATTGATGATTTCTCGCCCTCCTTTGAGACTTGACACAAACCACAAATTCTATTTGCATTTCCGGGACCTTTAAGGATCAAACACTGCAAAAAGGATCACAGAGCAATTTCTTTTGGGGAGCAGAAGAAGAGTGGGGTAGGTGGGTGGGTAGATATATGAAAGGTTGTTTAGATCAATGTACGACAATTTTTTCTATTGAAACTTTTTTCCAGATTATATTACCCATGGTCTATTTAAAATAAACTGAAACACCTGATCCTCTTTATCTGCTTGCAGATTCCAAGATCCCAATATCCCAAATATACGACAAAGACTAAAAAAAATGCAGGATCCTGGGAAGTGTGTGAAGGTTATGCCCGATGGTCTTTTCCCCCATCATGAATGCAACTGAAATTATGTGCATGAGCTTTTGTACTTCACGTTCCAGTGCCCAAGGTTAAATTGGCCGAGTGCATAAAGTAAATTGCCACTTCAAGAACTGTATATCCCACATGGTGATGTGATGAATGAAAATTGAACTAAAGCCTTTCTGGGGTTCACTTTTCATATATGCAATTCAAACTTTGAACTTGAATTGTGGCATGGTACTATAAATGTAGGTCTCCCACATATGCAACATGCGGAATCTGTATATATATTATACAGACCTGTGAGCGAGGTTTTGAAAAAAATGAAATATTAGCACAAATGGGTGCAGAGGTCAAATCAAAAACTGGCTGGAACTCAAAGAAAAACGCTACTTTTTTTATTTTTGATGAAGGCAATAAAAATAAAAAAAAGCTGAAATGCTAAAAAGCCAAACTCTCACAGGCCGCTTACAATGGTATTACCAGGAATTAACATTTTATTGCCACCATACGTTGCAAATTTAGGTTCTGACTGCAGACTTTCCTAACAATGAAACTGCAGTACATTTACACAGTTATAATAATTCATTCTCACACAACAGGCAAGAAGCACAGACCCAATACATCCATTTTGTGATGTTAATACACTTTAAAATATGCCATAGATTGATTAAAAGAATACTATCAAAAGAACTTTTCAAATTCAGATATGCACAGTGGATGTTCGATAAAATAACCATTACTTAGTGAAAATTAAGGGTATTGCCCAACCAAATGTTACTCTTATTTGAAATTGGTTTTTAACATTAACTGGAATTGTTCAAATTCAAAGGGATAAGCAGCGATTTGATAATCCGGAAACATAAAAAAAATCATAAAAATGCATATTTTTGAATTTTTGTTACTGGCTGGATATGCGAGGGGTTATGCAAGTTGCTTGGCTTGCATGCCAAATCCGAGTAATAGGACATGCAGTTCCTTTTGATCTGATTCTGTCATTGCTATACGCATATCAAAATTCCGACTGCTTGAGATCAAAAAAAGCCTTTCATGATTAATATCCCAGATTTTAAGTGTGATATTGTGATTAGAAGTTTAAAAATGCATTTCCACTTTTTTTTTTCTATTCTCTCGCATTATCGCTGCAAATCCCTTTAACACGGAAAAAGTGTCCACCGGGAAACCTCCAATTATTGGTCAAACATTGTCAAAATGACAACGAAAAATTAGTCAAATATAATCACACGGAAAATGTTGACTGATTAACCAAAAACAGTCAAATTTAACAATTGTTGTGTCAAAGCTGAATCGTAATTATGGGTCAAATAAGATGAACAAATAAAAACAATCATCCTGATTCCTTCAATTCAGTGTCAAATTTTGATTTCAATTACGTGTCAAATTTAACACTTTTATGGTTATTTTTGAAGCTGAGAGAAGACACAAAGAAAAGTGAAACCACAATATTTATACATTATTATCAATTGGTTTAATGACAAACGATTCGCGTTGATACGTTAGCCCCCCTTGAGTTTTGGACCTATTCAATTAAGTCGGAGAGGGAAAATGAAAGAATTCAAATGCACGTGCACACCGGATTATCTTGGAGGACACTCCGGTCATATAACTCACTCACCTGCCACTAAATTCAATTTCATTCATGTATGAAAACGCACAATAGTGTATTTCAGGCCTTCAACATTCCTCACAATAACATGATTAACAGAAGTCCCTGCGCCTCATTGAATTTTTCACCTCCGCAAGAATTGTACGGGGTCACATATCAGATGAATCGAGTATAATGAACTGATTTAGTCTTGTATTCAGATAAAATACCGTTCGTTGATACGATCGTGATGCATGGAGTTGATTCTCACACTTTGTAGCCCGTCGGGGTAATTTGTTTTGCTTTGTCCACTTGTGAATAAACTAAGCATCCCAATCCTAAAAAGCTCCAAAAATTAACATTTCGGTACTCTATATTAATTTATTAATATAATAGTAAAATATTTAAATTTGCCAATTAGTATTTCCTAAGCGTTCTTCGTAGTTTATAGCTAGCGGTGCTTGAGCATCGTGTCAACCTCCATATTTTGAGCTTCCCGTGGCATTGGCTCAAACATGTACGGGGCTTTACCCAGTAAAATAAGATGTTGCGCCGCGCCGGAGGGATGTTATCGCCGGCCAAGGGAAGCTCATCATCACCGCCTGCTACTTCCACCGCAAATTCTCCTTCATCACTCTCACAGGCCATTTCAAACTCAGAAAATCTGAATCTTCTTCTATAAATGTGCTGACCATATTGATAAAAATAGAGGGGGAATGGAAGACTTGCAATTTGCCGCCGAACTTCTGTGTATTCTGAATATACACATCTGTGTATTCTGCCACGCTGAATACAGTGTGCAATCAGCTGTTCAGCTGTCATCCAGTGTAACGCTAATGACGTCACGCACTATGCACCCAAATTGCCGATTTTACTCGGAGCAGGCTCACTGGCTGTTGGAAAAGGCCTGGGATTTTATTATTTTTTTTTACTTCTGGAGTAGATTTGAAACATAAATTCAATATATTGTAATTGGGGAATATATTCTCTATCATCTAATACATACTTAAATCTCCATTTGGTATGAGCTTTAACATAATAAAGCGCACACGTAATCATGAATAGCGCAGAAAATAGACGGGTTGAAAATACAATACTCCAGGAGCAAGTTTTCGGGCCAAAATCTCACATTGGCCCACTAACCACCCCAACAAAAATAAATGAAGGCTTACCCCATGGCCAATATCCAGACGTTGAAGGTGTCCCGTCGTAGAAAAACCCAGAATGCCGATCATCAGTGATGAAGCGGTCAGTCTTCCAAGAATAACCCAGCCAAAGATTGTCTGTGGTGATGATGCCAACCTCTACCAATTCTTCTGGGCAATTAATTACAGCCGGGTAAACATTCGTTATTCTGTCTGGATCTACTTCATCAGCTACTACAGCCTTACACCCTGCATAGGCAGCATCTTTGGTAGCGTATTCAAGTGTATCAAAAGTAATAGCATCCCATGGTATGAAATAACAGTGTCCAGGCTGTGAGGCCGTAGGGAGGCCGATCGGGCATGGGAGATCTGAAAATTAACATGAACAGACAAGAATTACCATTAGCAGTTTTTAAAAAGAACAGTTTACCAAAGAAAATACCGTATTAAAACAAACAGCAGGGGGGGGGGGTTTCGGGGCAAATGCTCCCCGGGGTCTACACCGGAAAAAGAAAGAGAAACAAGAGAAAGAAAAAAGAAAACTACTACTTCTACTATTAAGGAGAAAACTAGAATTGAATGCTAAGGTAAAAGAGTGCTTTTCTACTATTTGTAAAAAAACCGATGTGCATATTGAAACTTATACGCCAATACAAGCACATCACAGTTTCAGACTGCACAGTGTTTATGCCATCTTTCAAGTACTTTTTGTATAAGAAAACTTACTTCAAAAAGTAAATTCTGAGAGGCTTCCACGATAGACGAGGGAGGGGATACACTTTCCCGCGGGACCCGCACCCATCCCATGCCGCTGATGCAGCGCATGGATCGCGGCCATTGTCAGTTGAGACTCCCGCCCCCGGGTCTGGGGTTCTGGATACGCCCCTGAGCAGAAATAAATTTGAGGTACTAAAACTTAGAGCTTCCATGAAATACACACAGACATAAACAAAACAATTAAACAATGATAAACCTCTCTTGCTACTTGCACCAGGATAATCAACACAAAACAATTGTACTGTTGAACACAAAAAGATGAAAGTGATACAAAAAATAGTGGACTGTCATGATTGTTTTTTTTTTGTTGGGG